>CACVKS010003529.1:0-11691 GCA_902749335.1 Acanthamoeba triangularis
GTGCGGTGTGTGCGGTGTGTGCGGTGTGTGCGGTGTGTGCGGTGTGTGCGGTGTGTGCGGTGTGTGCGGTACCTCAGGGCTTTTGCCGCTCGCGGCGTACATGAGCGCGTTGTTGTCGTTGTTGTCCCTGTCGTGCAGTGAAGCGCCGTGCGCGAGAAGTAGCTCGGCACACTCGACCGACGATGTGCGGGCCGTGGTCAGCATGGCCGTGTCGCCCTCGTGGTTGTGCTCCGTGGCCTCGGAAATACCTGGACCAATCAGACAACTAAGCTCGTGTGCGTGTGCGGCATGTGTGTGCGTGTGCGGCGTGTGCGTGTGCGGTTGTGTGTCGTGTGTGCGAGGTACCTGTGGTGAGCAGGTATTTGACGAGCGGCGCGTAGCCGTTGATGAGCGAGGCCAGGAGGACCGTGCTGCCCTCCGCGTCGCGCGCTGAAGTGTCGGCGCCACGCGACACCAGCAGCTTCATGCACTCCAGCGCGCCGTTCTTGGCGGCGAAGGTGAGGGCCGTGTCCTGCAGCCTGTCCCGCGCCTCGATATCGACACCCTACGCCCACGCGCGCTCGTGAGCTGTCTGGCAGACTGCCCACTTCTCGACAAGAGCGCACAACGGAATGTATAGAATGTCGGGCCGGCGTACGTGGTCCATCAAGATGGCAGCGACCGGGGCGCAGTCGTGGTCGATCGCGTGGTACAGCGCAGAGACCGCATCGCCATCCCTGCATGGGAGCGCACAGGCAGCGTGTGTTAAGTTTACTTTTTCTTTTCTTTTTCGTTTTCTTTTTTCCTTTGGGTGCGTACTCTTCCGTCGGTTGGGCGCCGGCTTCGAGCAGGAACTGCACGACCTCGGGGCGCGACTGATCGCAGGCGTGAATGAGCGGCGACCGCCCGAACTTGTCGCGGATCTTGAGCTGGCTGATCGACCACCATGCCGCCGACTCCCTTGATAACGAGTGATAGCCACACGTTGGTCGTGATGAGACCATGGTGACACGGGTGGTGCGTGTGCGGTGTCGTGTGTGTCGTGTTGTGTGTCGTGTGGTACTTTTGGCTGTTGAGCTTCTCCTCCTGCGCAAGCAGAAAGCGTAGAGTGGCCACGTTGCCAGAGTAGCGGCACGCGTAGTGGAACGGATTACGACCTTCGGCGTCCTTGGTCAACAGCAAATCCACCAAGGCCTCTGCGAGTGCTCCCATTAAGTAATATTTACAAATATATAAATAAACAAACAAAACAAATTAAATGGCATAATATAATAAAAATGAAAAGGTGAGGCGTACCGGGAGCAGTGTGGGCAAAGAGGTACTCGAGCACTTGGTTGTGTCCGCAAGCGGCGGCGTAGTGTACCGGCGAGGCGATAGGGAAGAGGACGCTGTGGAAGGGGACGTGCTCTCGTACGCGCCCCCATGACGCCACCGCCGCGGCAACGCTCACCCAGTTGTCCATCGGATGACTTGAACGGTACAACACCGCAGTAGTGACAGTTATTGACACGACACGACCAACGACACTCCACACACACCACACACACCGCACACGACACGAACCACACCACACACACAGGCAGGCATGGGTGCGTACACAAAGGGCCGATAGCCAAAATTGAGCGTCACGGCTTCGGCGCGCACGAGACTGACGCCGGGGTAGAGAATGTCGTCTTCGCTCTCGATGGGCAGCTGCACGGCCGATTCGATCCCGAGGTCCTTGCCGTTGATGCGCGCGCCCATCTGCACGCAGGCAAACTTCCGCTCCTTCTTGCCCTCCTGGTCGTCCTGGGCCTGTGGAAAGAAGGGCGGAGTGATATCAGTCATGGGCGGGTGTCCACCTAGCAGTACCCACACCACACGCCCACACATACCGTTTGCCAGAGCGGAGTGTGATGGAAAATGATTGAGCCGCCGGCGTGCCAGATCCGCTTGCGGAAGCCGTCCCACGCCCAACTATTCCTGTTGGTGGTGGACAATTATAAATAATAATAATAAACGTGAGCCTTTTTCTTCTTGGTGGTGGTGGTGGTGGTGGTGGTGGTGACATGTACCTGTCGTCGCCGATCCCGTCGGTGGCGGACATGCGGCAGCGCTTGGTGCCCCACCCCACTTGGATGATACCACCCGAGTCGACGCGGGCCTCATAGAAGAAGGTCTTGCCCACGTCGCCCAGGCGAATGCCGACAGTCGAGCGCACGCTGCCCCAGCCCATGTTGCTGACCACCTGCGCGTGTGCGGTGCGTGTGCGTGTGCGGTGGGTGCGTGTGTCGTGCAATGTTGGACGATCGGGTTAGGGGGGTAAGGTGATGATGAAGACACATACACGCCAGGCAAGGCGGTCTTACCCGCGTTCGATCGGCCGAGAGGGCGAGGTTTTCGGCTGGCGCCATGTCCTTCGGGTTGAGCTCTGCCACCAGCAGCTGGTCGTCGCCAGGGCTTTGCGGGTCCACAGACTCGTTCTTCGGGGCCTACGTCACATATTGACCACCATCATCATCACCATCACCATCACCATCAATGACGCCAGCAAGCGCGAGCTGGGAGGGTGCATAGCCTGGCAGGCCCAAGGTGGTGGGCGCGTACGAGGTTGCGAAGGAAAGCAGCGGGAGCGGCCCGGTGGAGGGCCTCCACGCAGGTGCGGTGCCCGCCCAGCACGGCGTAGTGGAGTGGGGTAAGCCCGTACCTGTCCTTGGCTGTGGTGCCACACAACCCCAAGGCATTGTTTGGTGAGTAATAATCATTCAACTGACTGATTTAATTAATTAATTCATCGAAAAATCAAATGCGAGGAAGGCCTGCAGGTTGCACCGTCCAGGTCGTGGCCTTCCGCGACGTCAGCCAGGCGGCCAGCATCACCTAGAATGCAGGCCACGTGCACAGGCGTCCGCCCAAACAGGTCCATCTTCGGGGCTTTTGTATTGGCCTTTTATCTTAAAACTTAAATAAAAAGATTTAGTTGAGCTTTTTCCCGTGCCTTTTTCGTCGGCCTTTCACCCACGAGCGGTTGTAGCTTGGCCTCCGGCTAGGGTACCGTTGATGCCCTGGACGCGGACGTGACCCAGGCCAATGGCGCTTGGCGGCCGAGGTAGCGCAGCTGCACGCGGTTCGACTGGAAGAGGGCGACTGCGTGCAGCTCCCGGCCTGGCTGGGTGCTGGGCTCGGCCAGGGCGAAGCCTTCGGGGGGATCCTGGCGCACCCCATTGAAGAAGAAGCGGAGCACGCCCTGCTCGAGGTCGACCTCAATGCCGCACTTGTCGCCCCGGCGGAACTTGGGGTAGGCCGAAGTCGGGTTGCCATCCAGAACGTACACTCCACCACAGTTGTACCACCCGATGCCCTACACGACACGCATCCGATATGGTTGATGTAGATGAAGATCTCAACGTTGAGGGAAGGATCAAGGATTGCGCGTGAAGCACGCACCTGGTTGCTTTTCAGAAAGCTTTGAAGTTGGGCCAGCTCCTTGGTCGCCACGCCGAAGCCGCAGGTGCGATCGTCGGACAGGTTGTCCAAGGCCTCGAACTCAAAATAGTGGACTCCTTCCCTACAGGGTGCCATCCACACTACTGTGTGAGTGCAACAACAACATGATAGTGACGCACAACAGTAAAGTAGAGGTGAGTACGTGAGAGTGCGAGCGCTCAAGGCAGCTACAAACCCGGACGCGGCATGGCAGGCGATCCGTCCATCTGCGCTGATGACGCACTTGCTATTGGATACGTCCCACGTCCGCCTGTGCGATGGTGTAGTGGTCGTGAGTCCAGGAAAACAAGAGCAAGAGAAGGAGCCCGAAGCGACTCCGTACGTGACGAGCTCCTGGTACTGCTCGAAGCACGACAGCTCTCTGCTGTGGTCCTGGCCCACACCAAGCTGCAACAGCACGCACCGTCAGTCAGCACCCACATTCTTGCCTCCAAGGGGATTGGGGTAGGTACGTCCTGCAGCAGTCGGCGACGCCAGACTACGATGACAAAGTAGCGAGAAAGAGAGATAGAAGGAGACGTAAGTTGTGTAATTATGTCAAAAAAAACAAAACAAAAACAAAAAACATGATAAATAATAAATGCGTGAACTAACCAAAATAAAAGAGGGAAGCATACGGCCATCGTCAAGGACGAGCTCACGCCATTGGTGGCAAACCAGCTGTACGGTGGTCACCAATGTTTTCGCTGGGATGTGGGCGAACACCTCGCACACCAACTCTTGTGGCAGCTCATCCAGCATCCTACTCTCTTCTTCTTGTTCTTCCCTGTCCTTTCACCTCTTCTTTGTCTTCACCTTCCGAGAAAAGCAACCCAGAAAACAAGAAAAGAAAATGCATTTCTAGTTTCTCGTTTGCATTTTCTTTTTTTGGTCACAAAAATTCAAAAAATTTTAAGGGGCATTCTGGACAGAAAGATGAGGTTGCAGAGAGAGGTCGAAACTACAGCTTACTGCTTGAGATGCTGGGCCTTGTACTGGATGAATCGGTCCAGGTTGAGCTTTGTCTCCCGCAGCCGCTCCAGCAAATCCCGATCAAGTGCCCGACTCTCCTGTCGAATCTATGTGGAGAGTGTGCCACGACAAGGGTTTAGTGCGTGTGCGGTGCGTTGTGTGCGGGCGGGCGTGCGGCGCACGAGTAGGTGGAGAGACGTGTGCGCAAGGGGTACCTTGTTGCGGAGGAGAGGAGAGAAGGATCGGAGCTTGGGGAGGAGGGCAAGCTGGGCAAAGATGTGGTCCTTGTCCTCCTCGGAGAACATGTCGAACAGACTGTTCAGCCCCTCGGCCACCACCGCGCCGTGCACCGTCGACCACGACTCACCGGGCGCCGTCGCCGTCGCCGTCTGCTCCGCCATCAGCGACGTGCCCACGCTGTGCACCAACACCGCCGCCACTTTCTGTAGCGAGAGACGAACGTCGACGGTTATTATCGGTTGCGTTTGATTGGGGTAAGCTCGCGGGCCAATGAGATTGATTGATTGAGTGGGGGTGGTGTAGATATGTACGGGGGCGAGGTCGACGAGCTGCGGGTGCTGGCCCATGATGCCAAGGCACCCGAGGGCGTTGGCCCGCGCGACGAACGACGGACAGCCGGCCGCCAGCTGCACCATGCCCTCCACCACATTTGTGTGCGGCGACTGACGCACGACACACACACACGCGGCACACGTTCAAAAGAGAGTGTTAGTAGTGTGTGGGACGGATCCAGCAGCAATTGGTGGTGGTGGTGGAGGGGCTGTTAAGGTGGCGCACCAGGGGGAAGCCGTGTTGGGTGGACTTGCGGAGGAGGGTCCACATGGAGGCGGTGACGAGCTCGAGGGTCTCCAGGTTGGCATCGGTGCCCAGCGGCGGCGGCAGCGGCTGTCCGGCCTCCACGCACAGCTTCACCAACAGCTCCCACAGCCCCTCCGCCTGTTGTTTGTCTGACACACCACAATCACCGCACACGCACACATGAGACACAACGTAACACACAACACACGACACACACGACACACACGACACACAGACACACAGAGCGAGGTGGTACCGGCGGGGAGCGGGAGGACGAGGAGCATGTTGTTGAGGCAGGAGAGGGCGCGGGCCTGGACGTCGTGGAATTGGGTGACGCACTTCTGCATGAAGCCGAAGGTCTGGCCCAGGGCGGTGACCCGGGTCCGGTCCCACTGGACCTTCTCGACCACCTTGGCCAGGATGGCCGGCAGCGGCAGCGCGGCCAGGACCTCAGGCGCGATCGCCGTGGCCTCGTCCATGTTGACCGACCCGGCCGGCAGCTGCGACTCGTCGACCGTCTCCTCTTCATCGTCGTCCGCCAGCGGCGCCTCCTCCTTCTCTGCGGCCTCAGCTGCGTGACGCGCGTAGTCAACATCGTGTGTCGTGTCGTGTGTCGTGTTGCGTGTCGTGTGTCGTGTCGTGTTGCGTACCTTCGATGGAGGAGCAGATGTTGGTGAGAATTTCAAAGCCGGCCTGCTGGGCGCCCATGTTGGTGCGCCACTTCTCCAGGGCCTCCTCGGCCGTGTTCACCGTCGACCCTGTGTAAGTCCAGGGTACCCGCCCGGTCAGTTGCCATGCAACAATGCTACCCCCTGACCAATCACGCGTGGCGGGCTAGCTGCTGCTGCTGACGTGTACCCATGATCTTGTCCTGCTGCTGGGCCTGCTCGAGGTACTGGCTCAGCTCGACYAAYCCGGCGAGGCCGTCGAATTTCCAGCACAGGTCGAGCACGGACATGAGCGCACGGATGATGTCCGGGTGGCGGCCGCCGCCCATGTTGACCACGCTYCCGGCCAGCAGYGAGGCGAAGCGGACRTCGGGGTCGGGCCGCGYGAGGTAGGCCAGCAGCAGCTTGACCAGCGACTCCCGGTCRCCCGCGCTCAGCCACTGGTTGAGCAGCCGATCGTTGTCGCAGTCGGTCAGCACCTGCAGCAGACCGGCTGCAAGCGTRGGAGCGCACACGACACGACACGACACGACACGACACGACACGACACGACACGACACGACACGATGAGGGCGACCACTTCATAACCGGGAAAAGAAGAAGAAGAAGAAGAAGGTGGTGGTGGGTACCGGAGGCGAGGAGGATGGCGGGAGGGACGGCCTGTGGGTTCTGGAGGAAGGAGATGATGAGCGAGAGGGCGCCGGCCTGGAGGATCATGGTGGTGGCCGCCTCGCTGCTCTCGCTCAGGTTGGAGAGGAGCGAGATGGTCTGCGCGAGCAGCGAGCACAGCTGCTGGACCTCCTCCTCCGACTTGGCCGCGCTGGCGTCGTTCACCAGTCGCAGGTTCTACAAACCACACACACACGACACACACACACACACACACACAGCACACACAGCACACACAGGAAAGAGAGAGAGAGAGAGAGAGGTGAGCGAGCTGTGCCGAGTGGGTGTGCGGTGTAGTGTGCGGTGGGGGTACCTGCTGGAGCACGCCGAGGAGGGTGGCGGTGCAGTGGTGGTGGAGAAGAGGGAACGCGGCGGCGGGGGCCACGGTGGAGAGGTTGTTGAGGGCGCCGGTGGCGGCGAYCCGCACGGYGAGGCTCGGGTCGGCGAGGCACCCGACCAGGGTCTTGAGCGAGCCCTCCTCCAGGGMGAGCCGCACGGCCTCCTCTTCCTCGAGCACCAGGTTGGCGAGGCCGTTGCAGGCCACCTCGCGATCCGCCTCCTCCGCGCTCTTCATCTGATTACGTTCGGCTGCACGTCCGCACCCGTTTCAATCACGTCGGAATCTCCATCTTCAATGATGGCTTGTTGCGCTTCGGCGAGTGTGGGCAAGCCCGTTGGGCGGACTCTGTTCTGCTTGTTGATTCTGCCCTGTCTCTCCTTCGGCATCTTGAGTAGTACTCTACTTGCGCTTCAGAAGCTGTGGAATCAACAGATGGAGATTTTTTCGTGAATGTAAATGAGGCATTTATTTTTCAATTTTTAATTAGTTTTCTGACTGTTTCTTTTCGCGCCTTTTCCGAGCACCGACCGGATCAAGATCATCCATCGCCGCTACGTGCAGAAATTCAATCGGCAGCGAGGCGCGATGCTGTATTGGAAGGAGGTAATTATGAGACATACGCGACTGCGGGGCGAATGGATTAGGAGCTGATCATCTCATCTCGACCATTTCGCATTCTACTTTTTTACAGGTCCCGCTGCAACTGGCAGAGGGGGCCGTGGTATGGCGTGACATCGCCCTCGCGGTGGATCTCTCCAAGGATACGTTCGCCGCCACCACTCCCGTCCCTACCGCGCACGAGCGGCTCGGAGGCGGATTTGGCTTTCAGGCCCAGCACGGTGCCGCTGGCCGCAATCGATTTGTAGTGTGGTACGGCGTCCATTCCAATTCCAATCAGCAGCCACCGTGTAGTGCAGATTTTTTTTTTTTTTTTTGTTGCCTTACACGTCTGCCACAGGCGGGCAAGCGGCAGCGTGCTGGAGCTGCTCGAGATCTCGCTCGACTGCGAGCTCACCAACAACGCCCTCCGCATCCAGCTGCCACGAGCCGTGGTGGGCGACGTCGTCTTCGTGGAGAAGGAGGTGGACGAGGGCGTGCGCGAGCTTCACGTGCTGGTGGTGACCACGCGCACCTTCCATCGCTTCGTCTTCCCGCACCCGCTCTCCGCTCCCGCTCCGGACGCCGCGTTCGGCTCGACCGCCGGGCCGGGCGCCGCGCTGCCCTCGGTCCTCGCCAAGGTCACCGCCGTCGACCTGCTCCAGGGAACCTGCAGTCTGGTGAGTGCCTTTCTTTCGCTCTTCCGCTACGTCCCTGCCAGCCGGCTCGGCCGTGTGTGGCTGACCTCGAGCTGTGCGATGGCAGGACAACGTGCTCAGGAACGGTGCGCTGCCCAAGGCGGTGACGGCCGTGGACGAAGACCGCGTGGCGATCGGGTACAGCAACGGCAGCATCGCGGTGGTGGAGACCTACGACGTGCGGGTGGTCCCCGGTGGCCCCGCGTTCGGTACCACCGTCTTCGAGCTCAAGGAGGAGCACCTCATGAAGAAGCTCTGGAGCGGCCTGATGATGCCCACGCTCGGAACCAAGTACGCGCACCCTCTCTCTGGCGCGCCCCTGCAGTGGTTCAACTCACATCCGGCCGATCTATTGGCCCAGACCTGCGCCCGAGGAGATTGTGAGCCTGGCCACCCACTGCGTGACGCCCTCGCGGCCCTACTTGTTTGCCCTCTGTGCGGACAACAAGATCCGGGGTACCCTTTCCTCTCTTTTCTTTTCTTTTTCTCTTCTTTTCCTTGCCTTGCCTTGGGAGCGCATCACATTCGCGGGCGGTACCGCTCACCTTAGAGTCCGTCGTGCGCAGTGTGGGATGTTCAGAGCCGGGCGTTGCTGAACACCAAGGAGATCGACGCCGACAAGTGGAGCCACGAGGGAGATGATTCCAGTACGCCCGCGCGCGCGCGCCACGCTCTTTGCAGCCTCACGCCGGTGACACCGGCGTAGTGCACGACCACGACACTAACAGGACCGTGGGTGCCCCTCTCCCCCGTGGGTGCCTTGGTTCTGTTTGCAGTCCAGCGCAGGGGTCCCATCCGCGTGTACTCCTACGACGAGGACCCCATGCGCTGCAAGCTGGGCCTCTACTTTGAACTCCGCGAAGAATCACAAGTAACGCAACCGCCACCGCCGGCCACTTGTCGCACTATAGTGGGCCGTACTGACATCTCGATACTTTCCCTTCTTCTTTTTCCTTTCTGCAGCTCCAACTCTACACGGTCTCCTTTGTCGAGGAGGAGAATGGCTACATCTTCCTCAAGGGTCTCGAGTTCGACAGCTTCCACTACTCCAAGCTGGTGCGTTTTTCTTTTTCTTTTATGGCCTCTTTGGTGATGTGGATCTGGCGCTGAGTTGTGAAAAAAACAGAAAAATCTGGTCGACTTCAGGTTTTCGTTTGCCTGCCTGTGGGCCATGTGGGCGGACCCCAACGAAGGCCTGGCCCTCAAATATGTCACCTTCGAGACGTAAGCCATTCACACCACACACACACACAACGACACACACCACACACACACACACACACACAACGACACACACGACAAATGCCACCCACGACGCACCACACGATCTAAGCCTTTCACACGTTCAACATTACTTCAGATCCGCGCAAATGGAACCGTTCATGGTGGAGGACAACTGCTGGACGTCGGTTCTGCTGCACGCGCCCGACGACAGGAAGGAGTACCCGTCTCTTGCCGAGGCCAACGACTTCCAGGTACCCCACCCTCCCCGCACGCCCTCACACGGCCGTGTGAGTGCACTCCCTCTCTGGTGGCTCACGCGGCTTGCCTGCCCTTTGAATTTGAAGGACGCCTACCTGGAGGACCTGTTCAAGCCGGGGCGGTACAGCCTCACGGCCATCCACAAGGCCTACCAGCAACTGCGCGACGCCAACAAGCTGTCCAACGCCTCCGCACGAGCGCCGCTCTCTGTCGCGCGGCTCCAGCGCGACATCCCCGCTCTCATCCAGGAACTGGTTCGTCGGTCTCGCCGCTTTTGAATTATTTGTGTTATTTATGGTATTTTTTATTGGTGTTATTCATGTTATTTATGTTATTTATTTACAAATTCTAATTTGTGAATTAGGCCACGAGCTCGTATCAGGCGCGCAACATCGAGGAGGAGGACATCGAAGAGTACGTGCAGCTGCAGCGGTCCTGCTGGGAGTCCTTCCGGGCCAAGGTCCGGCAGGCCTTTGCCGAGGAGGAGACACCCGTCGCACTCTTCAAGGACCCGCACACGGGCCTCATGATCATCATCAAGAAGGTTGGCCCCCGCCTCACCTTCCCTCGTTCCATCTTGCACCACCTGTTGGGGCTGTTGCAGTCCTGGCCGTTCGACTACTAATCACGCACCGCACCGCACCACACCGCACCACACGCAACGCGGCAACAGGGTAATCTCACGTTCACGCGCCCCTGTGAAGCGTTGGAGGCCCTGCACGCGATCAGCCTGCCCAGGGCCGCGAACAAGCCCCGACAGAAGCTCAATGTCTCTGCCGTGCCCTCCGGTACCCGCCGCTGCGCTTTTGCTGCTCCTGTGGCGGTCAGCCTGCGCGAGATGAGTGCTCGCTAACGATCTCCGGGGGGGGGGGCGTGTGCCACACAGCTTCGTCATTGCTGCTGCCCGGAACCAGCGCCTACAGTGATCCCGCCTATCAGCTTCAGTCCGAGCTCCTCACCGCCACCAACCTGGTCTCGCAAGAGGTATTGTTGTTGAACTTTAACCATCAACCATACTTTTTATATTTGTTGTTGTTGATTACTTATTCGCTCATATTACATTACGGTAACGCAGTTGGGCGAGGACGTGTTTGCCGCGTTCGAGGAGGAGCTCTACTTCTCGCGGGACCCTTACACCGCGTCGGCGCGGCACATCGACGCCTTCCTCTCCGCCACCCACTCCACTCTCGGGTACGCCTCATCATCAATGTAATTGTAATTATTATTACTTTATTTAATTTGAGTTTTTTCTATTAAATATTCATATTATTTTTCCTTGTTTGTTGTTTTGCGCTGCAGGGAGCACAAGAAGCGACCGTCGCCGTACGAGTTTATCCGCCGGCTGCTGCGAAGCCTGTACGGCACCAAGAAGCTCATCGTCGCCGTCAAGAACCTCCTCGAGCTGCTCGACACCCACCGCCTGCCCGCCACGACGGCCAGCAGTGCGCGCCCACTTCCCATTCCCCCTCTCTCCTCTCTCATATCATTCAGCTCATGCCTTGTGTGCGTGCGTCGTGTGTGTCGTGTGTGTCGTGTGTGTCGTGTGTGTCGTGTGTCGTGTGTGTCGTGTCGCAGATGCCGAGGGCGAGGACATGCTGTGGGCGCAGAAGGAAAGCTGGTGCGCGGGCCTCTTTGGCGGCGATTTCACGGAGGGCTTCGTGTCGATGTCGCTCCAGCACATCACCCGCTCCCGCTACCAGATCTCGCGCGACCTCTTCTTCCTCCTCTCCTTCGTCATGCGGCTCGAGAACACCGTACGCCCCGGGCACCTTCCYGCTCATGAGTCGCCGAACTCACGCTTGTGTGTCGTGTGTGTCGTGTGTGTCGTGTGTGTCGTGTGTGTCGTGTGTGTCGTGTCGTGTGTGTCGTGTGTCGTGTCGTGTGTGTTTTTCAGGTGGAGTTGCCCGCCAAGGCCTTCGCTGAAATCGAGAGCGAGCTCCTGCCGCGCGTGTCGACCCTCGTCAAGTGCTACCATCTGCTGCACTGGACCACCCTACAGTAC
>CACVKS010003542.1:0-10153 GCA_902749335.1 Acanthamoeba triangularis
GTGGTGCCGGCTTTGCCCAACACCGACCTGAACCTCTACGTGCTGGGCGGCTACGACACCACGAAGCCGCTGCCGTTCCACATCTCCTACGACGCGTCGAGGCTCGCCTACGATGGACCCGCACCTTGGTACTCTCTTCGTGACCTGTTGATCTCGACCAACATCAAACCGCCGCGTGCGGGCTTCGTTGGCGATCCCCGCACTGGTTCCCTCACTCACACGTCCCCCCTCTGACTCCTCCACTCCAGGCCGTTCTCTGGCGACCTCGCCGAACAGCTCGGCGCACTGGATGAGCAAATGGCCAAGGCCTCCGGCACGCTCTCGCTCTGTCTTAAGTATGCCGACATCCAGCGACAGATGCACGCTCCGCGTACGCATACCACACATTCACTTTCATTTTATTATTATTATTATTATTATTATTATTTGCTCCTGCGGCGATGAGCTCACAACGCCGCGTCGCGTTCGGTAGCGCCCACGGGCATGGTGCTATTGCACGGACTCCACGGCTGCGGGAAATCGACGCTGGCGCAGGCCCTTGCCCAGAAGTTTGCCACGGACCCGCACTGCCTCGCCTGTACCGCCGGCCTCTTCTTCACCTCCTATGGAAAGCGCACCTCAGAGAAATACTGACGTTCCGCACAATCGCACGCGCGCAGATCCGCAGTTCATGTCGTGCGGCCAGTTTGTGAACGCCCGGATCGAGACGATCAAGGCCAAGTGGCGCCAGATGATCCGCGAGGGAATCAAAAACGGGCCGGCAGTGATTGTGTTGGACGACCTCGACCTGCTCTGCCCCGCCGAGCAAGAACTGGTACACCGCCACATTTGCGCTCCTTTTGCTCTTACACCGTGGCTCACGCAACCCACCCACACCAAAGCAAATGGCCGGTGACTCGCGCGGCCCGACACTCGCGGACTACCTCGAGGGACTGCTCGCCATGCTGGAGGACTTCGTCGCTGACGCCACGCTCCACGGCAAAGGTATGAACCGTACATTGACTCCCCTCGCACGTGCCGTCTCATATAGTTTCTTGCTCACGTGGGCGTGGTCGCAGTGGCTGAGACTCGCAGAGTCGCAATCATCGCCACGGTGCAGTCGCTGTCGGGTCTCCACCCCAAGCTCCAGACGATCGGTTCCCTGGCGCTGGCCGTGGAGCTGCCACCGCCTTCGCGCGAGGGCCGCATTGAGGTGCGGCGCTAGACCCCGTCGCCCTACTAACTACGAGCTTGCGCTGTACGGCAGTGTGATCTCATCGCGGCACCCATCTCGTACCTATTGCCCGCAGATCATGCGAAAGATTCTCAAGGCCAAGAACCTGTCCCACGACGCCGACTCGCTCGACCTTGCCCAGGTGGCGATGGTCACCGAGGGCTGCCTGGGCGCGGATCTGAAGGTGCTGGTGGAGAGGGCCATGCAGTCCGCTTCGATGCGCTACATCAAGGCCAGGCCGAGGGGCTCGCGGGGTACTCCAGCCACCCAGCCCTGACCCCGTTGAGTGGACTCCCCAATTCTGTACTCACTGGTCTGCACAGGCGCTGCCAGCATGCCCCAACTGGTGCTCACCACAGATGACTTCACGGAGGCGCAGAAGAATTTCACGCCGTCGTCGCTCAAGGGCATCAACCTCCAGAAGTCGGACGTCGCTTGGGACGACATCGGCGGTACGGCACGGGCGTGGCGTGGGCCGCAACCCAACAGGAGTTCGGCTCATTCTATCTCTGCACCACACCGCCAGGTCTCGTGGAGGTGCGTCAGACGCTCAAGGAGACTCTGGAGTGGCCCACTAAGTACGCRCATCTCTACAAAGACGTGCCCATCCGCATGCGCTCCGGGTACGCCCTCCACTCTCTCCGCCCACTTCCTTTTTGCAGTGGCTGGGTCGACAAATAATAGGGAAATGGAAAACCCATAATTTTTGGTCGGTGCGGGGAGGGATAAGTTGGGCGGCGGCCCACGCTGAAAATCATTGCACAGAGCCAGCAGCATAACGTATTGGTTTTTCGCCTTTTACTAAAGACCACCGTGTTGCTGGCTCACTCAATGTGCCTTCACTAATTTTTAGTATGGCCCCTTCGGGGTGCCGCCCTCTCTAAATCAAAAACAAAACAAACCAAGCTTTGGGTCTCCAGAGGTGTATACTCTGGAATTGGGGCGCTGATGAGGTTTCTCAACGCTTTGGGTGTGGTGCTTTGCTCTCCGACGCTCGATGGTAATCTCAGGTTGATGTTGTATGGCCCGCCGGGTTGCGGCAAGACGCTGCTGGCCAGTGCGGTGGCAAAGGAGTGCGGACTCAACTTCCTTAGCGTGAAGGCACGGCTCCTGCTCCGCCTTGTCTTTGAAAATGGTGGGGTGGTGAGGTAGGGACTGTGAGTCTCACAGTGGTTATGTGCCTTCGGGACACTGCTTTCGATAGGGACCCGAACTATTGAACAAGTACATTGGTGCCACAGAGCAAGGGGTGAGAGATCTGTTCACAAGGGCGTCTGCCGCAAAGCCTTGTGTCCTATTCTTTGACGAGTTCGACAGCATCGCGCCACGACGGTGCGTTCCCCCTGGCCTCTTCCGCGGCGCGTAGTTGCTCATTGTCACGTTCGCTGTCGATGCAGAGGCCACGACAACACTGGCGTGACCGATCGAGTGGTGAATCAGCTGCTTACTCAGCTGGACGGCGTGGAGGGGCTTCAAGGAGTCTACGTGCTTGCCGCTACGAGGTAAGTCTGTCTCCACTCCTTGGCACCGCGCGCAGAGAGAAATCTACTCACTCACGGCTCCGGTTGCGCAGTCGCCCCGACCTCATCGATCCTGCCCTCCTTCGACCAGGCCGACTGGACAGATGCCTGTTCTGTAACCTCCCCACGCAGGAGGAGCGCGCTGACGTATGGCACCTTTCTCGTACACGATGTAGGCGTAAAACCCTCTGACTGACGGCGACCTTCGCGCACAGATTCTCCGCACGGTCAGCAAGAAGATCAGAGTGGCTGACGACGTGTCGCTCGAGGAGGTCGCCAAATGGTGCGAGTACTACACTGGAGCCGACCTCCAGGCACTCCTCTACAACGCCCAGCTGCAGGCGATCCACGACCTGCTCGATACAGATGAGGACGGCCCGCCCTTGGGTACGGACAGTCCCTCTCCCCGCGCTTGCTATTTTTGATCCTAATGTTGTGTCGCTGTTGAAGGTGGCAACGCGCCTCAGGTCGATCACAAGCAGCCGGCGCACATTATACATCCGACCACCGGTCACGCCATCTCGGACAGCGAACAGGCGGTCATCCGCAAAGAGGTGCGCCCGCAGCCTCCAAAAGCCATCGGCTCTTGCGCGAGAGGACATGCTAACCGGGTCCACCCAGATGCACAAGCTCTACGAGATGCTGAAGAAGGATGGAGAAGCAGAGGAGCGGAAAGCGGACACCAGCCTGGGGAACAGGACGCCCGTTGTCAATCTACGCCATGTCCAAGAGGCTTTCCGTTCATCCAACCCATCAGTGTCGGCAACAGAGCGGAAACGCTACGAGGCCATGTACGCATGACGCTCCTGTTGTGTCACATCTGTTATCTCTTCGCTCGCGACTGACTCCTTTTCGGCCTTCCCAGTTACGACAACTTCGTGTCAACCAGGGGAGACTTTGGCATGGCCGGTCCGGCCGACTCGCTCCAGACCCTGGCCTGAGGGCGTGGCCGGAGGCGAAGATGCCGAAGATGCCCGACGAGTTGGGCGGGGACACGGATGGCCTTTGGTGCGAGTGCTGGATCATGGCCGCAGCTGGCTGTCGGTCGGCCAATTCTGACATTTTTCACATTCCAAAAAACCCTCCATTTTCCCGGCATGAACAGTAATTCGTGAAATGCCGGGCTGACGTCAGCAAAGGGCTTTTTTCCTTCTTTACTTGGCTGCATCGTCCAGCTCGTTCTCTTTCTTTCTTTCCCTCCTCCCTCCATCGTAGAAGGCTTCATCACCATGGTTCGTGACTCCCCTGCGTGGAGGCAACTCGGTTGAGCGTGGTTAGATCGTCGTGCGAGGTTTGATTTGTTGCTAAATCGTTCTCCCCTCCTCCAATCTCTAGCCTCGCGGACCCAAGAAGCACTTGAAGAGACTTAATGCTCCGGCCCACTGGATGCTGGACAAGATGGGCGGCACCTGGGCGCCCAAGCCCTCGGCTGGTCCCCACAAGATGAGGGAGTGCTTCCCCCTCGTCATCCTTCTGAGGAACCGTCTCAAGTACGCCCTCACCAAGAAGGAGGTCACCTCCATCCTCATGCAGAGGCTTGTGAAGGTCGACGGTAAGGTCAGGACCGACCCTACCTTCCCCGCTGGCTTCCAGGGTACGCTCTCTTGTTTTTCTGTCTCCGTCATTCTTTTACCGACTCCTACATCCCTGTTCGCGCATTAGATGTCATCACCATCGAGAAGACCGACGAGGTGTTCCGCCTCCTCTACGACACCAAGGGCAGGTTCATCGCCCACAGGATCTCGGCTGAGGAGTCCAAGTACAAGCTCGGCAAGGTCAGGCGTGTGGAGATCGGCAAGAAGGGTATCCCGTACCTTGTGACCCACGATGGCCGCACCATCCGTTACCCCGACCCCAGCATCAAGGTCCACGATACTGTCAAGATCGACCTTGAGACTGTACGTTCCCTCTGCACCCTCCACTCTAGTGACTCGCAGCACCTCATTTACGCTTTCTTGTTGGCAATTTATAGGGCAAGATCGTTGACCACGTCAAGTTCGAAGCCGGCAACCTCTGCATGGTCACTGCTGGTCGCAACATCGGTCGCGTCGGTCTGATGGAGTCCCGTGAGCGTCACGCTGGTTCGTTCGACATCATCCACGTCAAGGATGCCGCCGGCCAGACCTTCGCCACCCGTGGCTCGAACGTGTTCATCATCGGCCAGTCCACCAAGTCGCTCGTCTCGCTCCCCAAGAGGAAGGGCATCAAGACCTCCGCGTAGGTACGCCACCAGCATCCGCAAGAGGAACTGAAGGGCGAGGAGCAAGGGGTTGATGGAAACGTGTAACATCGCGTATGATGGCCAGAGCAGGTCAGTAGGCTTGAGGGTGCACCTGACCATCGGATACGGCCATACTGCGCAGAAAGCACCGCTTCCCATCCGAACAGCGAAGTTAAGCTGCGCCAGGCGGTGTTAGTACTGGGGTGGGCGACCACCCGGGAATCCACCGTGCCGTATCCTTTTGCTACCCGTCACATCCTCACAGCACACTTCGAATCTTTGCTGCGTCGCAGCCAGATGTAGCCTCACTTTGCGCTCCTCTCTCGTTCTCTCTTGTACCTCAAAGAAAGAGCGGAGATGGACCCCAAACTGGAGCGCACCGTTTTCGTTTATTGTGCAAGTCTTCGTCGCACAAGAAAGCCCACCCGGCCAGCCATATCAGCTGATCAAGAAGAGACGAGAAGACGACAGGCGCGGGTGGAAGGCGTGTAGAGCGCAACGAACGGGCTCGTAGAAAAGGAGCCCGGGTTCACAATCAGCGACGACGCGTGCGTAAGCGCAAACGGCGGCGCATTGTCGGCTGCAAACATCAAAGAGGATGAGTGGAGGACGCAGCAAACTCATCCGCTCTGGAAGCGGCGACTAAAGAGGCGTACCGAGCACGAGAAGGTCGGGCAAGGGGTCCATGTAGAGGGCCTGCACGTGATCCCAGTAGACGGGCTGCGCCGCCTGCGGGAACGGAGACAGGTGGCCCGCGTCGGCGATGGTGCGCGCCGCCTGCTCGAAGCGCGGCACGCCGTCGACGGCTCCCGCGTCGTGGTCGTCGCCATCGGCGGGTGGCACGGCGAGGGCGTAGCGGAGGAACTTGTCCTGCATGTCCCCTCGGTAGAAGAGCAGCTCTTGACCCACGTATTTGACCCGGCAGGGGTTGCTGCCCCGGATGACGTCGGCCACCACCCCTTCGCTCTTCTTCTTCCTCGTCGCCGACGATCGCTTTCGCTTTCCACCATCTTCGTCACCCTCTTCCTCATCGTCGCTGCCACCATCGCTATCCACACCATCGTCATCCTCGTCTTCTTGTTCGTCGTCTTGTTGAGAGCTCCGCCGCTTGGCGCCTCCACCGTTCAGGGTGGGCGGCAGCATGATGCTCGGCAAGGGGTCGCGGGGCAGCGCAAAGGAAGCCGTGAGCGAGGCCGGGTCGGAGGGACCCGGGACCAACACGAAGCGGGCGTGTGGCATGAGCCCCGGGAAACGCGAGAGCACGTCCGCCAGCGGATCGAACGGGTACACCGTACGCGGCTATAAAACACGCACACGCACGCCGCACGGACGTCAGAAACGTGCAGATCTCGGGGCGTGGTGTGCGAGAGGGAGTGCCTTGGGCGGTGTTCGGATGACGCGCGGGAAGACGTGCACGTTCTTGTTGCGCGCGAAGAAGTCGCCGATGAGCACAAACAACAGCTTTTCCTTGGGCTTGTGCGTCTGTGTAACACACGCACACAGGTCGACATATGCGGTTGAGTCGACATGCGGTTCCGCATACTGTGGTGGGAGGTGTCGAGGTGTATGTACCTCGACGACCTCGGCAAACGATCGGAGCACAGACTCCAGCCTCGTCATGGCGATGGCGTTGTCTACTCGAATATCAGAGAACACCACCGCCATGCCCTTGTCTCCGCCATCGCCCATTGCCCTCTGCGAAACGCGATCGACAACCCACACATCACATGAGAATACATGACAACAACAACTACAACAACGACACGGCCACATCGAGGACACGGCACGCGCGCACAGTACGTACAACGATGGTCTCTTCGTAGCTCATGGAGTCGCAGACCTGCGGGGAGGGGATGTAGGGTCCGCCTTCCTTCTCGGCCGCGCCGGGCACGTCGATCAGCTCAACCATGAGCTTCTCGTCCTTCATCTTGCCCTCCACCAACACCAACCCGCCTTCGGTGAACAGTCTGGGTCGCTTCGCTTTCTGTGTGTCGTGTCGTGTCGTGTCGTGTCGTTGGTCGTGTTGTTGTCGTTGAGCACATGGAACAGCACACCAACCGCACCAGCGGCAGAAGGGCGCACCGCGTGAGAGAGGTCGACGAGAAGACGACCGGTGGGGTCCTCGATGTAGTGGAGGCYGTACTCGGCCTCGGAGAGAATGCCCATGAGGCGCCATCGGCCCGAATAGCGACCGGCCAGCGACTCGATGGTGGTGATCGCGCCGGCGCCCACCAGACCGTTGCCCTCGCGCAGGTGCGCGTTGTACCACCACGTCCTGGGCGGCACGAACAGAGCGGTGGTGACGCGTGAGGYCATTCAAAGAAGCTGGCGCGTAGGGAAGACGACGACGACGACGTACTTGTACATGTCGATCTTGGACTGTGCSGAGCCCAGCAGCGAGCCCCGTTCGTCRTTGAGGCGCTCCACCTTGTGTCGCTTGGTGTTGTAGCGCAGCCKGGGCATGGCGAGCGCGGAGATGACCTTGAAGGACTCCTCGACGAGCTGGGTGGGTCGCGCCGCGGCCGGCGCGGGCCGGCTGRTGGCGGTGGTGGCSCCCTGGCTGCCGTCGGCGACGAACTCGGGGTACTGCGAGCCGAGGATCTCCTCCAGCACGAACGGGGAGGCCTTCTTGGCAGGCGCAGCRGCTGCCGCGGTGGACTTGAAGGCGCGCAAGAGCTTCTGCAGCTCCCTCTTGTCGATTAAGCTTTGCTTCACTACGAGACATCCACACGGATTAAATCCACAGGCCCTGTGCCATTGCGTTTAACCAAGACTCAAGGAGGGTGGGAAGGCCGTACGTGAAGTTTTGTCAATTTTGGAGAGGAGTTGGGAGAGGAATTGGGCGGGCGGCAGCTTGTACGAGGGCGCCTGATCGACCAGATGCTGCATGGCATCGGGCGTGATCGAAAGGCCATGCAGCCGAAACGTTTGAGTGATGAGCTTCGTCGAGAGGGCCGCCATTTTCCTCTCAGGATCTTGAGTTATCAGCAGGGACGTAAATTCGATTTCCTTGTTCAAGTTTTGGCGCGAAAGCTTCCCGCCAAAATGTAATGGTAGTGTTGTGGATTTGTAAAATGAAGATGATTGCCTTTCACGATACCACGCGAGCTGTACACTATTGTTTGTGTGGTGGTGTGGTGTTGGTTGTTGGTTGAGTGTGCGTTGTGCAGAGAAACTGTGATTGCGTGAGATGCGGGCAAGCGTGTGTGGTGTCGGCTTAGTGCACTTCGCCTTCCTTGTCTTCGACGGGGAGCACGAGCTTCTTCATGTTCACCACGCCGTTGGTGTCCTTGTCCATCGCCACAATGCTGCCGTCCGAGGCTACCGAGATGTGCTGTGGCACGTCCGCCATCGTGACCCTCTGCACATTTTCACACGTAATAAAACATGAGAACGGATGTGTGTGAAGACCAATAACATCACACGAGTTCACAGTGTGGCTGTCACATTACGTACCTGCCACGTTCCCTTCTTCCACTTGTAGATGCAGTCCTTGCTGTCTACGCCCCACACGTGCTTCTTGCTGCCCACCGACACCTGCACGTGCACAAGAACAGACGTCAAATCCTTGTGTCCGCACATGGTGGTGGACGGACGCGGGAGCGCGCACCTGCTTGAAGGAGCCGGGCATCTGCTCCCACTTGAGCAATTCCCGGTCGAGACGGAAGGTGAACCTCTCGCTGTTGATGGCCCACAGGGTGCCGTCGGCTCCGCAAGAAACGAGCTTCATCTGCTCAGATCCTGTCGAAGCAATGCAGCGGTTAGCCCACGATCTGAGTGGCGCGGCGCGGTGCGATGTGTGTCTTGCAACATACCTGGAATTCTGATCCAGGCCTTGCCATCCCACGTGGCAATATTGGATTGCTTGAGCGCGGACGTGGACTCTTTCTCGTCGTCGATCACAGCCCACACTTCTCGATCGCTTCCCACGGCAACGTGGAGCACGGGGAACGGCGAAGGAATGCTCTGCCACGCTTGCCTATCGCCGTCCCACCGGTAGACCTGCAACACCCGCCCACGTGTGCTTCTGTGAGCGGTTTGTTACACGACAGTAACACGGTAGGGATACCTCTCCGTTGTTGTTGACACCCCAGACAGCACCGTCCTCGGCAGCAGAGAGCTGCTTCAATTTGACGCCCGTCGTCTTCTCCCTGATGATCGTGATGAGCGCCGGGTGAGGAAACGTTGCCTCACCTGCAACAGAAACATACGAGGCAAAGACGAACAACAAAGAAAGTTGCGGGATGGTACGGACCATTGGTTTTCCTTCCAACGGTAGATCTCGTCGCCTCGGGAGATGGCCCAGACCGACGTGCTTCCTCCCACGCTGATGTGCTTGAAGCCGCCCTTAAACCGCGTGAACGACGTGGGAGGCTCTGCAATGATTGGGCAGGAAGATTAGGGCCGGGGCCGAGGGAGCGGGTCGCAGCGTCTGACACGCCTGGAGGACCAGTGGTGAGGGATGTGTGGTACTTACCCCAGCTGTTCTCGAGCAGGATACCCATCTTGTCCTCGAGCAGGAGCATCTTGACCCACTTCTTGTCCTCGAGCACGTCCATGCTGATGGAGCTCTGGACGTCGTTGTTGAACAGACGCTGCAGCAGCTCGTAGGAGAACAGCATGACGCCGTACTGCGGCGACGAGCGAAGCACGCGAGGCACCACGCCCTTCCACAGGGCCTTGTAGCCCTCGGTGGTGGTCACCCTGCGGTAGCAGTCTCTCAGGTTGGCGTAGCCTTCGCCCTTCTTGGCCTCCACTTGCATTCGCGTCTTGAGCACGTCGGCCGGAGTGGTCAACGAAGCCGCCGCGACACCTGCACACGCGCGCACGTGGGTCAACACAAAGACCGACACTAGCACGAGCGTTGCCACCAGGGCACGAACCGGCAAGCGAGGCGCAGAAGAAGAGTTCGATGGAGTGCAGCGGCTCGTTGCCCGTGCGCAGCTGCTCCTTCAGCCAGGCGTAGCTGCCGAAATAGATGCCTGCTCGTTGGGCGCGTGAGATCAGTTTGTGTGGAACTCGGGTGGTTCACGAGTTTGTGATACGTACCCGAGAACGGAACGTCGCGCAGGAAGCACGCGGACGCGCCCTTGTACATTCCCTTGATGCCGAGCTCGCGCAGGATGCTCATCGCGCCCTTGGGCTTCGCAGCGGTGGCAACTGGCGTCATGAGCGCACCACCACCACCACCACCACCAC
>CACVKS010003561.1:0-11045 GCA_902749335.1 Acanthamoeba triangularis
CGCCCTCGCCCAGCAGCTCGCCTTCGCGCTCGCCCTCGTCCTCGCCCTCGAGCAGCCCCTCCTCGACCAGCTCGCCCTCGGCCAGTAGCTCGCCTTCCAGCAGCCCCTCCTCGAGCAGCTCGCCCTCGAGCTCGCCCTCGGCCAGTAGCTCGCCTTCCAGCAGCCCCTCCTCGAGCAGCTCGCCCTCGAGCTCGCCCTCGGCCAGTAGCTCGCCTTCCAGCAGCCCCTCCTCGAGCAGCTCGCCCACGCCTAGCAGGTCGGCTTCTCGCTCGCCCTCGCCCTCGCCCTCGCCGTTACCCTCTGCCTCGCCGCACAAACCCAGGCGCCATGGAGCACCTCGCCGCATTCTCCACGGACACGGCCAGCCCACCAGGCGGCCCTGAAGGAAGAACTCACCGCCGCCCACACCACCAGACGGCCACAAGCTTCCTTGTGGTGTACTTGGCCCCTATCACATGACCCTACTCCAACTTGCGTCAAGAACACCTGCTCTGGCCAGCGAGCAGTGACTACCAGTAATTGGGATGAAAGCCTTGTTTCCCTACCCTGGGTAAATCGCACAGTTTGGAGTTTTTCCCTTTCTTTGTCTCCTTCCTTTTTTGAGGAAACAGCTTCAGCGGCCTCATACTGTTGGGTGGGGCTGGGCGTGCGAGATAGGGTGACCGAAGGCGAAGGTGAGACCGTCGGCGTGTTTGAAGTGTTTGGTTATGATGTAGACGATGGCGACGGCGTAGCCGAGCTAAAGTGAGGGGGTCGAGGACGGCCACTCCGGTAACTATCACCCAAGGTTGCCGTCTCCTACGTCATCGCTCACGCCAAGCTAATCTATCTCCATCACAACCTCTCCCACACCTTCACCCCCTCTTCAGGATGGGCTGGCTTGGTGATAAGGATGCATCAAAGAATGTGTGCCGCCGGGGAAACTGATCAGAAGAGCAAACATGAGCTCTTGGCCTTCCGGGGCTTGGTTTTGTCCTCGGGCGAGGCCACGCCCTCGAGCTCCCGAATCTTTCGCACGATGCAGAAGAAGCTCTCGTCCACGTTCAACCGGGTCTTGGCCGACGCCTCCATGAAGTCGCACCCCCACCTTATGATGAGAACGTGGCGCATTAGCAACAACCCTACACCTCATCAGGCCAAGGCGCCAATTCGAAGAGTGGAACCATACGCTTTGGCCAATGCGGCTCCGCTGCTTGTTGGCACCTGGCGATTGGGCAGATCGCACTTGTTGCCCACCAGCACTGTGATCACCAATCAGAAGAGAATCAACTCACATACACTACTTAAAGGAAGGGCACCACGCACCCATCGGCGGTGCCTCCGACTCCGTTACGTCCTTGACCTGCCCACGTACAGAAGGTCATCGCCAGCCTCCCACTCACTCCTTCTCCAACGAGTCCCTCACGTACGTGCAGGATCTGGGTGCGGAACTCTTCGAGCTCATCGAAGGAGGTCTTGTCGGTGATGCTGTACAACAAGAGGAAGCCCTCCCCGCTCCTGATCCACTGGCTTCGCAACGCCTGCAGAGTCTCAATCAGTACCATTCCCACACACGACACACACTACATGACATGGAGGTGGGACGCACGCTGAGTTCTTCCTGGCCGGCGGTGTCGAGGACGTCGAGCATGCAGGCGTAGCCGTCGATCACCACCTGCCTTCGGTAGCTCGACTCGATGGGTGGGGCACGAATCAAGGTTCACACCCAACTCTCAAACAAGATGAAGAAGAAGCAGGAGGAGGGGTAGAGGGTTGGGGAAGAGGGAGGTGGTAGTAAAGGATATTAGGATCGTAGTACTCCACGAAATGGGACGAGCACATCTGTACAGTGAACGCTGAGGGTGGGGGATCATGGAGGAATGAGGGCCAAACTGGTAGGTTTTTTAAGAAGATGTTAATAGGGTTGTACCGGTCTTGCCGACGCCGCCACCGCCTAGGACGGTGAGTTTGTACTCGGTCTTGGTGAAGGACGATTCGGTTGATGTAGATTTTTTCATCTTGTAGTTGAGGAAGTGGGAGAGAGGAGATGGGAAAAAAAGATGAAGGGTGTTAGGGTGAAGATGATGATGGAGTTCACCGCCAATGCTGTCTCTGTTTCTTGTGTTGAACGAGATGAAGATTTCGATGATCTTGTCTTCTGCCGACAAAGCCCACATAAGGTGCGCTCTAAAAACAGCTTCCAATCACAAAGTAACTCGAGATTAGGAAAGGACTTCACTTAATTTCCGGTCACATTGTGATTTCTCCGGTTGCTGTGTAACCCATAGCTCAAAGAAGGAAAAGAAGCCAATTCAATCAATTAACAACCTTCAAGTTTGTTTTTTACTTGCGGTGGGCGAGGATGTGAATGGCAAAGTTGATCTGCGTGGTCTTCGTGCTGAGGCTCTCGTAGATGAGGGCCTTGAACGCCTCGGCCGCCTCTTCGTCGTCCATGTCCAGCGAGAACGCGTTGCGCAGGTAGTCGATGTCCTCCTCCGACGTCAGCTCCGGAATGCCCGTCGACAACATCTGCAAAATGACAGGTTAAACGCATGCAACACACACGACCACACACGACAGCACACACCGCACACACACACACGACACACGTACCATGGTGAAGAGAGTGATGAAAATGTTGGCGTAGCGTCGGAGGGCGTTGTAGGCCCAGCAGCAGTACTCCACGAAGCGTTCGAATTGCGCGCTCTCCTTGCCGCCCATCACGAACACGAACTCGGGCGTCAACACAAATGGTGCCTGCGCACACGACGACACACGCACGACACACACACGACACACGACACACGACACACACGCGGGGGCACGCACGACACAATGTTGTTAGTAAGGTACAGGAAGGTACGGGGTGGCGAGGTAGTGGTTTGTTTTCTGGACCTTTTCGCGTCTGTACATGAGGAACTTCTTGTAGTTGCCCAAGAAGTGCCCGAAGTCGATGTGCACCAAGTGGCCGTCCTTCCGCACCATGCTACGAAATGTACGCCAACATATATGTTGGGCTTACATGTTAATAACGCCACACCTGTGTGTCGTATATGTGTCGTGTGTGCCGTACATGTTGTCGTTGTGTCGGTCGCCAATGCCGAGCACATAGGTGGCCACTGCGCACACCACATAGAAAAAGAAGAAGAAGAGAAGAAGAAGAAGAAGGGTGAAAAAAGCTACGCTCCTAGGCCGGGGAGTAGCGGAGCAGTACCGCAGTAGCCGGCCACCGACTTGATGAAGTTGGTCACCGCTTCCGTGTAGTCCCTGTCTGCAATTTTGGTTTTTGTGGGGTCAGTACAAGCGTTGGGAGGGGAGAGAGGGTCGACGGTTGCGAACCGGAGGGGTTGTTGGAGCGTAGCCAGTTGGCCAGCGGCGTCTGCCGGAACGCAGCCGTGACGCCACCGGCTGCCTTTTGGATCGCGGCAGTGGTCTCCGCCTCGGGCACCACTGCACACCACGGCGCACAGGTTCAGTGAACAATTATAACACACGGCACACACGACACACGACAGGCTTACCCTCGATCATGCCCATGAAGTCGCCGGTGGCGATGCAGCCGTAAGGCGTGAGATGCAGATCCATCGATTCCGCCTTCCACAACTGCACCCGGCCAACCATTTGGTTACACATCAGCAAATTGCGGCCCGCGTGTGCGTGTGTGCGATCGTGCGTGTGCGGTCATGCGTGTCGTGTCGTGTCGTGTGTGTGCGTGTGAGTGTGCGTGTGCGGTCGTTATTCACGTGTACCTCGTCCATGATGCCGAGCATTTGGAGGGTGAGCAGGTCCTGTCGGAGGTCGTCGCCGCACTTGAAGATGACGTTGATGGGCTGGCCCAGCGGGTCGGCGTTGGTGAAGACGATCCACAGGGGCGCCTTGGCCGAGTCCATCGACCGACACTTTTCCACCAAAATACCATTGGCCACGACCCTAATACGCCATTGGTCGGTTGGTTCGGTTGTACAACCATACATACACATATTAAGGCATTAATGTGGTTGTTAAAGAGATAGCCATTGATGAGATTGATCTTTAAGAGGGCAGCGTACGTGGGGTCGAGCGGGAGGGAGAAGCTCTTGGGTAGGGTGACCTTGGCCAGCTCCTCGTGGAGCACGGCCCGGCGCCGCGCCAGCGGCACCTCCTTCGTCCGCTCCGCAACGCTCTTGAGCTTCTTGATGACCTCCATTTGCTTCAACAAATCGGCCCTACCACGCGCACATCACCGCGTTCAGTTCGTGTGTCGTGTCGTGTCGTGTCGTGTCGTGTCGTGTCGTGTCGTGTCGTGTCGTGTCGTGTCGTGTCGTGTCGTGTCGCACCGCTGGTCGCCGCAGCCGCGAAGGTAGGCTTCGAGCATGAGGCCGTACCGCTCTGCGATCTCGGGCACGCTCATCTCCGCCTGGTCGGGCAAACCAACTTGTGAGGCGCACAATAGGAATACAAACTATTTAGAGGTGTGGATGTACCTCGAGATGCCAGAAGAGGTAGTGCCCGATGGTGACGCGGTTCTGCAGGCCGCGCTCGATCAAAAACGCCGCCAGATCGCTGTAGTGGTACGGCTCATACTTGAGCACCTGCGTGTGTGTCGTGTGTGTGTGTCGTGTGTGCGATGTACACAGGGTAGTCAGCGAAGGGAACGCGCGTGCGGTCGCGTGTGCCATGTGCCGTGCGTCACGTGGCGCACCTGGACGAGCTGGAGCAGGAAGGCGGCGAGTTCGTTGTCTGAGAGTTGTCGGAGGCAGCTCACCGCATACTGTTCAGCACCACAAGAAAAAGAAGAAGAGAGAAGGTGAGCTGAAGTGTGCCAGTGCTTCAATCTTATGGGCGGCCGCACTTACCGATCGGACGTTGGCGTCCGCAAACTTGGCGTCCAGAAGCTGTCATAGACCTAAGATGAGCCTCGTTCGTGCTGTGCGTGTGTCGTGTGTGTCGTGTGTGTCGTGTGTGTGTACTGTGTGTCGTGCGTACCTCGAGTGCGTCGAGTGGAGGGAGAGGACCCCAGAGTTCGAGCAGGCCGTAGACCTGTTTCACCATCTTCACGTCGGCCCACCGCACCGCCGCCAGGAGCTTCACCAGGCTCTTGCTGTTGATGCTTCGCAGGAATGTGCGGTATTTCCACAACAGACGCTTCTCGGACGGCGACAGTCGGTAGAGCGGATCTGTTGTTCGTTGGCACCATTCGAATTCACAAGTCAGCAAAGAGCGAAGAGCGAAGAACGAAGAACGAAGAACGAAGAACGAAGAACGAAGAACGAAAGAAAGAAAAGCGAAGGAGGGAGGGACCTTTGCGGATGAGGAGGTGGAGGATGAGCTCCTCGTCGCGGCTGGGCTGGGGCACGGTGTCGGGGAAGAGGGGCTTGAGGTCGGGGAAGATGACGGGCTGCGGGTAGCGCGAGAATTCGAGGCCCAGGATGACCGGCGATCTCGCCTCCAGGTTCTCCACGCACGTTCCTAACAACGCACCACTACATTGTGAACGACACGACACACGACACACGACACACGACACACGACACACACGACACACGACACACACGACACACACGACACGGCTGAGCGGGCCAGTGAGCATTCGGTCGCGGTAGTCGAACAGCTGGCAATTGACCCACCCGATGGGACGGGTATTGGACCGGCCGTCCCGCACGAACAGCGTCACGCAGAGCCGGGTCGCCTGCGCCATGCACCACCACCCGTCAGACGACACGCACACGACACGCACCACCGCACACGCACCACCGCACGCACACGCACACAGAACGAACCTTGGGGAGATCGCACATGAGGGTCTCGAATCGGAGCCACTCGATCCAGGTGGGGTTCTCGGAGGTGGGGACGGACTGGGAGTAGACCACGGGCGACAGCAGCTCGCCGCCGTGGTAGAGCCCGGCCTCCAGGTAGAGATAGGACGAGGAGGCCGACGACGGCGACTCGTCGCTGGCGTCGTGCCCGAGCTTCACGTTCTCGATCCGCACCAGCTTGAACTCGAACGGTCGCTTCAGCTCAAGCAGCGAGCACGTACCCTGGCCAGCGAATATTATTCATTATTTATTTATACATAATAAAAATATATAACTCATTATTCTTTATATATTTATTTGTGCATGAAAATAAAGAATAACAATAATAAGGCAGTACCTGCATCTTGAGCTTCTTCTCCAGGCGCTCGTCTTCTTCGTCGATCAATGGCACGCTGATGGATGGTCGCTGCGCGGGTTCCGGGCGTGAGTCGCGCAACGCCACGACACGACACGACCAACGACACGACTCGGAGTGTACCATGGTGAGGTCGCCGTCAACGTCTTCGAGTCGAACGGAGCTCCGGGGCACGAGGGAGAAGTTGATCTTCACGCGCCGCTTCAGACACTCCCTGCATGAAAGGAAGAGGAGGAAGAAGAAGAACACATCAGTGTAGTCCTCGCGCGAGGCCGACAACCAACCTGTCCATGATGATCGTATCGTCATCGCAGTGTCGACAATCCAATAATCGTAATAGGGCAATATAACGGTCATGTCCTCAACATGAAAGATATGACATGCTTGGCTTGATCGCACTGATTGCGGCCGACCAATCAGGTGGATGACCGCAGAGACAGCCGGGCTGAGCGAAGAAATTTCCGATTGGGCGCGACGGAAAGTAGATGGACGTACCGGATGTAGTCGATCTGGTGGAGCTTACGGTCGAGTTGGACGACGTAGCGGTTGCGGCCGGTGATTTTGAACACGTAGTCGGCCGGGTCGAGCTGGCCCTCGCGCGTGGCCTGCGACTTCTTGGCCAGCTGGTGCATGACGTCGAGGAAGGTCTGGTCGCCCGGGCAGTGGAGGGTCTTGGCCATCCGCTGCTCGCCCGGCAGGTGCACCTTGACCAGGATGTCGGGCGGGAAGTCCGGCGGGACGGGCGCGACCGACAGCTTCGCCTGTGCCGCGCACTCCCAGTCCCGGTTGGCCGTCGCCAGCAGTCTGTCCACGACCTCCGTCAGCAACACACACGACACACACGTGGCACACACGACACACACGCGTACTTGCTGATTTTGTGTTTGAAATGGCTGGTCTGGTCTTCGTCCGACGTGTGCCAGCAGAGAGGCCGTCCAATCTGTCGACAAAAAAGCCATAAGCGTGTGCCGTGTGTGCCGTGTGCGATTGCACGCGGGTGGCAGGAGGGTCACCAGAGAGCCGATCTGGAGGGACATGAGCTTGTCCTGCTTGCTCTCGAGCTTGTCGACGAGACACAGCCGCGCGAGCAGTTGCTTCTTCCAGCAGAACTGGATGATTGGGAACTGGTAGAGCAGCGTGGTGTCGCCGGTGAGGTACATGTGCGTGTGCCACACCTTCACCGAATACCGCGCTTTCTCGGCCAGGCAGCACTCATCGCCCTTCACGCTGCACACTCACACGTCAATGACACACGACACACACGCACGACACGCACGACACGCACACACACGACACACGCACGACACACATGAAGGGTACTTACTTGGCCTTTTCCCAGAGCAGATCTTTGAGGGAGCCGAGGGTGGCGGTGGTCGAGCATTCGAGGTCCACGGTCTTGGCCCCGCCCGGCAGGTAGAATTGAATCGCAATCGGCCCGCCCTTCTTCAGATCCTACAGACCAGCAACCGCGTCAACCACTAACAACACGACACACATGGCACGACACGCAACACGACTCGACCAACGACACGCAWCACGACACGCAACACGCACTTGCAGTGGGCCATCGCCTTGAGTGCGCTTGTCGACGCGCGGGAGGAGGGCTTGGGAGCCGGAGGAGGAGAGGTCGCTGAATCGGTCGACGGTCGACTCCCGCGGCCCGAAGCCGCGGGGCGACAGCGAGCGCACGGACGTCGGCGACGACGTCAGTGGCGACGCCTTGGCCCAAATCGAGTTCCGCCTGTGTGTGTGTGTGTGTGTGTGTGTGTGTGTGTGTGTGTGTGTGTGTGTGTGTGTGTGTGTGTGTGTCAATAAAACACGCAGTAAACTACCGCACACGGCACACTCGTGAGAGCGATACCTGGCCCCGTTCTCTCCGGCAACGGTCAGATTAGGTAGGCCGTCAGCCTTTCGACGCTGCGTGCTGGGACTCTCTTCTGTTGCATCGCAGAAGGTCCGTGTAAGAGTACGCACGTGTGCGGTGTGTGCGGTGTGTGCGGTGTGTGCGGTGTGTGGTGCGTGCGATGACGTGCGGTCGTGTGTGTGCGGTCGCGCGTGTGCGAGATTGAGCAGATGTGCGTGTACCGCCCTCAAAGCTTTGGCGCAGAACCTTGACGCGGATGCGCCCGGAACCGGCGGACTGGACGCTGGTTCGGACGCCCTCCTTCGATGGCAGTAGGTTGAACTCGGGGATCATCGAATAGCGCACGCAGTCCTGCACGTACGACGCACCCGCCACCACCTCGTCGACTGGTCCCACAACACACACGACACGACCAACGACACGACACACGCGACACACGCGATACGCGCGTCAGTTGGAAAAGTAAACGACATGATGGTGGAAACGGACTGACCTGCGATGGACCGCTCGTGGTGCGAGGGATGAAACAGACCGATGACCATCTTCTCCTGGTGCACGCCGGCGCCATTTGACGATGAAGACGACAACGGCGATGATGGTGATGGTGACGACGACGACAAAGATAAGGGCGATGATGACGATGATGACGATGTGGTGGCACTTCGGCTCGGTGATCTTTCGGTTCTGTTCTCGCTCTTCTCCTCGGCCTGAAGCCTGGCCTTCTCCTTCGCGATGTCCTCGCCGGCAGCCTCCAATTCCGTCACCAGGGATCGCAGTCGTTGCAGCGCCAGCGACAGGAACTCCTCGGCTGTGGCCCCGCTTGGGCAATTCACCACCACACCCTCACCGTCCGCGCCTGTACATATTCAAAGAACGAAAACGAAAACGAAAAGAAACAAAGAACGAAAGCGAAGAATAATTAGAAGAGCTTGGGCTGGGGCGGGTGGTGACAGGGAGGCGAGGCGACGGCCGTGCCTTTGATGGTGATTGGAATTTGGTGGATCTGTTTGCGGATGCTGAAGCTGTCTTTAGATTCCATGGCAAGCGCGGTGCTGGGCCACATCAACCGCGCACTGGCCCTGACACTGGGCAGCGCCTTGGCCTTCCTGTTGGTCCATTACGCATTCCCCATGACGTCAGATAGCATCTTAAAAGCGTGTGCGGTGGTGCGGGAGACGCACAAGGGCTTCTTTGTCTTCTTCTTTTCGAACATGTAAATGCGGGCTTGGCCTGTTGTGAGTGTTGTTGCAGAAGACAGAGCACATTGATTGTGAGTGAGAGAATGAGAGCGCCAAGGCCATCTCCCTAGAGCTAGCAAGGGGAAGGGGAATGACGTGTGGGCTGCGCGCAAACACACTCAGACGCACCGTCTTTGAGGAGCGACTCGTAGATGGGGCGGTGGGTGACGCATCGCGTGAACTCGACGTCGAAGAGCTCCTCCTCGTTCATGCCCAGCAGGAACTGCTTCTTGGCGTCTTCGGGCAGGTTCTCGAACTTGGCGGACCGTCGCAGAATGTCGCTCTGCGGTGCGCAAACAGTTTTTTTATATTATATTATATTGATATTTATTTATATTTATTTAATACACAGGAAATCCAATTTAGGTAAATATTATACAGTTATTTCGATTATTTTTTGTGAATAATTGATAAGAAGAGATGAGGCGAACCTTGACTTGGTCGATTGTGAATTTGGAGGGAAAGGAGAACTCTTCGATCGCGCCGTCGGGTAGTACCACCTGGAAATTGAACGAATTAATCGAAGAACTACACCCCGATCGCCGTGGCGCGAGAGGATGTACCGACAGAGTGAACCGCCCGTTCTCCATGTCGAGGTAGTCCCCCATGGTGGCACGACTGGTTTCAAATGTGAGAACCTGAGCCTTTCTTGTATTATCGCTAATTAATTATTAATTGTTTTTGTTTTCTTCTTGCCAGGAAAATTCCAGACTTTCATTAATTTGATTTTAAAAAGAAACAAGTAAATCGCAATCAAAAAGTCCCATTGTTTTGTTTCGTGTTGGAATCGAATGCCGCACACGAATAACAAGAACAGGGAGAGGGGATTTGATGGACGGGGCGGCGGTCTCGCGCGGCTGCGGGGACGAGGCGGCAGAGGCCGCGGGGATGACGGACAGAGGGGGTGGGCGCGGTGGTCGTGGTGGTGGGCGCGGTGGCCGAGGCCAGGCCGATCGGCCCAGCAGCAACAAGACCCCATCGCTTGCTGCCCTACGCGCACAATCGGCCTCGGGCGGCCCCAATCGCACCAGCAATCAGAAATCACCCGCTACTCGCGATTTTAAGTCCAAATCGCGATTCCAAGATGCTGAAGATGACGATGACGCGTCCTCTTCGAAGCCTAAGAAGATGAACTCAACGTTGCAACGATCGCGCCCCAAGCAGGCATCCAACGCCTCGAAGTCACCCGCGAAGCCGTCGACGGCCTCCCAGCGCAGCAAGGCGCAGCCGGCGCAGCCCAAGCAGGTGCTGCAGCTGTCCAAGGAGGAGCAGGAGGAGCTCAAGCCGCTCATCAAGGCCCTGCGGAACCGCAAGCAGTTCCACATGCTCAAGGCCCTCAAGCGCCTGCGCAAGCTCGAAGAGAAGGACAAGCCGCCGCCGCCGAAGCCGAAGGCCAAGAAGGGCGAGGCCGCGCCGCCGCCGCCGCCGCCGCCCGAAGACGCCGCCGCCAAGCTCGAACGCAAACGGGCCATGGCCGCGCTCCAGCAGGAAGTCGAAGAGATCAAGGTACACCACCCGCGCTACGCCCTCTTCAGTTCTGTGCACCGTCGGTCTAATCATGTGTGTCGTCGTGTGCCGTGCTGTCGTGTGTGCGGTTGGTCGCGTGTGCGGTTGGTCGTGTGTGCGGTCGTGTGTGTGTGTGTGTGTGTGTGTGTGTGTGCGGTCACGGTGCAGACGCTGGATCTGCAGCAGGTGATCGACCGAGCGCTGGCGCGGCCGGGCGTGGAGCCCCGGCCCTTCGCCTCGCCCGCGCACGCGGAGCTGGCGGAGAAGATGCTCGCCTCCAAGGCCGTGCTCGACGCGCTCGTCATCTT
>CACVKS010003794.1:0-11190 GCA_902749335.1 Acanthamoeba triangularis
GACGCTGCGCGACTATCAGGTCGAGGGCATCAAGTGGCTCGTGTACTGCTGGTACAAGCGCCGCAATTCCATCCTCGCCGACGAGATGGGCCTGGGCAAGACCCTGCAGAGCGTGTCCATCCTCCAGTACCTCGTCCAGGAGGAGGAGAACAGGTTCCTACTTCTTGCGTCACACAAACACGCGCCACACACACACACACACACACACACACACACACACACACACACACACACACACACACACACACAACACAGGTGAGATGTCTGTGCTCTGACCTGCTAACACCGTCGATGACGTTGTGTATCACGCAGAGGGCCATTCCTGGTGGTGGCGCCGATGAGCACGATCGAGCAGTGGCGTCGCGAGGTGGAGGGCAGGACCTTCATGAACTGCGTCGTGTTCCACGGCACCGAGGAGGCACGCAACCTGATCCGCAAGCACGAGTTCCACTACACCGACTCGCGCGGTCGTCGCGTGGGCGGCAGCGGCCTGTACAAGTTCCACGTGCTCATCACCACCTTTGAGATGGTGCTCAAGGAGACCTTCCTCGGCAACATCAATTGGCAGTACATGGTCATCGACGAGGGCCACCGCATCAAGAGCAAGAAGACCAAACTCTTCCAGCAGCTCTTCCAGTACAACGCCCAGCACAAGCTCATCCTCACCGGTACCCCCATGCAGAACCACATCGAGGTACCCCTTCACCCGCTTCGCGCCGCCGGGTCGCTGTGGCCTCGGGGCTGACGTGTCGCCCCACGGCGGCGGCCGCACAGGAACTGTGGACCATGCTCCACTTCCTCAACCCGGAGGAGTTCGATGATGTCGACGAGTTTAAGGCGGAGTACGGCGATCTCAAGACCAAGGAGCAGGTGGACAAACTCCAGGCCTCGCTCCGACCCTACATGCTTCGGTGCCCCTCCCTCCCTCCCCTTTCCGTCCGGCGCACCTGCTCACACAGCGAATAGATAACAATATGAAATTGACCAAATAAATAATAATAACGATACATAACAATGCAGGAGGATGAAGGAGGACGTCGACAAGACAATTCCGCTCAAGGAGGAGACCATCGTGGAGGTGGAGCTCACTTCGACGCAGAAGAAGTACTATCGCGCCATCCTCGACAAGAACCGCGAGTTCCTGTACCGCGGCGCCAAGTCCAACTCCAACCTGCCGCAGCTGGTGCGGACCGCCTTTTTTTTTTCCCTGAGTATTACGGTGTCGTGTGTCGTACGCGTGTGTCCTGACCACTTCTTCGCGTTGTGTCGATCGCAGACCAATATTCTTATGGAGCTGCGCAAGTGCTGCAATCACCCGTACCTGATCGCGGGCGCGGAGCGGCGCATCTTGGACGACGCTCCCCCCGCCAGCAAGGGGGCGTCGGCCGAGGAGAAGGACGTGCTGGCGCATCAGGCGCTCGTCAACTCCTCCAGCAAGCTCGTGCTCCTCGACAAGCTCCTCACCAAGCTGCGCGAAGATGGCCACAAGGTACCCTTCAACCATCCCTTTGGTCACACACGACACGACACGACACGACACACAACGYACTGACGAGTGSGGTTGTGCAGGTTTTGATTTTCAGTCAGATGGTGATGATGCTGGACATATTGGAGGACTACCTCATCATGCGGGGCTTCCCCATGGAGCGCCTCGACGGCGGGGTGGGGCGGCGGGACAGACAGGCGGCCATCGACCGCTTCACCAACCCCGAGGTCGACTCGTTCGCCTTCCTCCTCTCGACGCGCGCCGGCGGCCTGGGCCTCAACCTCACCGCGGCCAACACCGTGATCATCTACGACAGCGACTGTGAACGTGGATTGTGGTTGGGCGCAGGCGCGAGCGCACCGCATCGGCCAGACGCAGCAGGTGAAGATCTATCGCTTCGTTACGCGGAACACGTACGAGAGCTACATGCTCGACATCGTGTCCAAGAAGCTGGGCCTCGAGAGCGCCATCATGAACGATGACGACGAGATGAAGAAGGAGGACATCGACAAGCTGCTCAAGTACGGCGCCTACCACCTCTTCCAAGAGGACGCCGAAGAGCAGAAGCGGCAGGAGCACGTGATGCTCAACGAGGACATCCACTCCATCCTGGGCCGCGCTCACACCATCCAATACGGTACGTTCGTACCCTAGCTCATGCCCTTTCATTCGGGCTCGTCGCGCCACGCTACGGTTATTGATCCGCCTGTGGTGGTGGTGATAGATCGAGACACGGAGGAGAAGGGAGCGGCGGCTGCGTTTAAGGGCCTGTCGAAGGTGACCTACGCCACGTCGTCGAGCGACATGGACATCAACTTGGACGACGACAACTTCTGGGAGAAGGTCCTGCCGGAGATGAAGACCTCCAAGTCGCTCGCGGCGCGTGTTGCCGCCGGCCAGGTCGAGACCGAGGCCCAGCGCGAGGAGTTCATCCGGGACATCACGGCGCTGGTCGAGGAGGTCAAGGAGGGCATGATGTCCCGCTCGGCCTCCTACGCCTACCAGGCTGCCCACTCCGGCCGCGAACTCCACGCCTTCCTCGTCAAGCTCATCACCCACAAGTCCTTCACCGACAAGGTACCTTTGCCACACACGCACACACAACGGGTTTCGCCCTCGCGTGTGGGATGGACGACTGACGCTGGGCCTGGCTCGACGTAGGAGCGCGAGCGGCTGATGGAGCTCCAGGCCGAAGTGGGCGACGGCAAGCGCACGCGCACGCAGGTGCAGCGGATGGGGCAGGAGCGCGGGCGGCGCGGGCACCGCGCGGTCAAGGCCGTGGCTGAGGACGAGGGCGAGGAGGCCTCCGAGTACGAGGCCGAGGAGAGCGACGGCTCGAGCCCGTCGGAGGCCGGCGGCAAGACCGGCCGACAGGGCCAGCCTGGCGGCGGCAAGGGTCCGGTGCGAGAGACCCTGCAGGTGCGGCGCGAGCGACTGTCGGGCGCGTGGAATGCGAAGCAGCTGAAGGCGCTCAAGTCGTGGCTGCTGGCCTCGGGCTACGGCCGGTGGCAGGAGCTGCTCGAGGACAACTACAACCTCAACATCACCAAGCACCCCGAGCAGGTGCAGGCCCTGGCCGAGTGCCTGATCCAGCTCTGCTTCCACAACAGCGACCCCGCGACCAAGGACGCCGCCGACAAGCCCCGCTCGAGGAAGCGCCAGTACCGCCAGATTCTCGAAGAGAAGAGCTTCTACGCCCAGGTGAGCATCACACACCACACTGCAGGGAAAACCACCATCACCCAGTAGAGACTGAGACGAGTTTGTGGTGGTCTGCAGGTGCTGTCCGATTCCCTGTCCGGTACGCTGACGGACCTGATGACCATGCACAAGAAGTGGGCCGCCGCCCATGCCAAGAAGCCCGTCAATGTAGAGGGTAACCGTCTGCCTCCCCTAGGCGTAGTCTGCCACACTGTGCTGACGTGTGTGCGTCTGTCGCTGCGGTAGGCACCATGGAGGTGGACGTACTCGTGCGGGACGGCGTGGGCCGTATGAACGGATTCGACGGCAAGTACTGGCCGGGCCACGTGCTCTACGTCGAGGTCAAGGTGCGCGACCCGGAGAAGGACCAGGTGCAGCTGTTCCTCCTCGTCTCGCTGCTCTCCGACGCCAAGCACATCGACGCCGGCTACCTCCGGACCTACCCCCTCACCAAAAAGAAGCCCGACGAAGAGTACCTTCCCTCCCCCCACTCCCACAGCACCGAAGCTGCGCTCTGGTCTAAAATGAGCTGACCGTCCGTTATCTCCCCCCCCCCGCAGGTTCTACACGGCGGTGGTGCACGCGCCGGGCTTCGAGGGCAAATACTCGCTCGATGTGGTCTACTTTGAGACGCGGCAGTACCCCAACTCCACCAACGCCAAGGGCAAATTCACCGGTACGGGCATACATCACCACCACACGGCACGCACACGACACGCACACGACACGCACACGACGTACGCCGCATGCGCGACGGCTGCTGACGATGGTGGGACCCTCAGAGAGGAGATGTAGCATGCATGTGTGGCACGAGATGAGCCCGACGGAGGCGGCCGGCGCGGAGGGTACGACGACGACGGTCGAGGGCGGTGAGGCGGCCAAGCCCAAGCTCTCCCTGACCACGGCCGCAGCCACGCCCACGGCCTTCCGATTCTCCGTGGTGCCCCACCCGCTTGTCTCGGGCGAGCCCATCGAGTCCCTCCAGCGCCAGCGCAAGCAGTACAACGTGCGGCTCTTCATCCTGCGCCACCTCAAGGCCCTCATCGGTACGCAAGTTGGAAGCAGTGACTGTCCGTGGCCACTTCTAAGCCGATGCTGACGTGGCATTGACAACACAACGCAACACAACACAGAGCAACACGAGAACTGGGACACGCTGGAGATGCCGAAGCTGAACCTGAACCTGCCGGCGGACTGGTGGACGGCCCAGGACGACCGCAACCTGCTCCGGGGCGTGCACCGGCACGGGTGGGGCCGGGTCAAGGACCTCCGCGACAACGTCGAACTCGGCTTCTCCGCCGCCGCGCTCCGCGCACGCGCGCAGAAGAAGGGCAAGGCCACCACGTCGGACAACGACAAGAAGAAAAAGGAAGAGGAGAAGAAGGAAAAGAAGGAGAAGGAGGAGGAAGAGGAGGAAGAGGAGGATGAAGAGTCGAAGAATGGTGGAGTCGACGACCCGGACTTCCCGACGGCGGCCACGCTCAACAAGCGACTGACGCGCCTGGTCGAGGAGCTGGCCACCACGGCCAAGCCCACACCTCCCAAGAGCCCGGCGAAGAAGGTCGCGAAGACGACGAAGGCTTCGTCCTCCTCCTCGTCGTCGAAGAAGACAACGACCAAGAAGAAGGACAAGGAGGCAAAGGACACGAAAGAGAAGGAAAAGGAAAAGGAAAAGACAAAGAAGAAGAAGACGAAGAAGGACGAGGCCAAGCCGAGCAAGGGTAAGAAGGCCAAGCCAGCATCGAGCAACGGCGCCGAAAGCAATGGCAAGCACGCGCAGGGCGAGGACGAGGACGACTTCGCCGCGCGACCCGCCAAGAAGGCCAAGCGGACCACCAAGCCCTCATCGTCCAAGTGAGTCCATTTTTGTCTCAACCAGCCAATACATTGCACCACCAACCCCTGGTAAGGCCAGGTTTTAAACAACCATGGCACATACATATGTTCGCGTGATGTAATGTTGTCAGTGTTGGCCTCAGTGTGCGCCTTGTTGCAAACTTGTGGTCGGCCTCTCAGTAGTCGGGGAAGGAGTCGGGGAAGGACTTGGCGTGGCCGTAGTAGCTGCCGCGTGGCTTGCCTTCGGCAGTGTAGGGCCGGCCGTAGTTTTGCAGGGCCGCCTTGTCGGCCGCCTGCGTGGCCTTGGCGTCGGCGTCGGTGGCCTCAAGGGCGTCGCCGGAGGAGGTGAAGCGATAGACGCGCTCCGGACCACCGCCTAGCACGCCCACGCCGCCAAAGTCCTGTCGCTGCCACTGGGCCAGGGCCTCATGGCTGGCGCCGTAGCGAGCGTAGCACTGACGGAAAACCTCGTCGTAGTCCACACCCTTGCCTGCGCGACACGACACACACACGCATGCGACACGCACGCGACACACGAGTGGAGTGATGAGCCAACGCGACAAATGGCGGTGAGCTTGGCTGGGCGCAAACAAACCCTTGTAATGGGCCATGACGTCTTCGATGGACATGGTGTCGGGTTCGGCCAGCGGCACGTTGAGCTGCAGCACCGCGCGCACGTACTCCACCGGGAAGAACCTGCCGGGCGTGAAGTGCACACCTTGTGCCCACACACAAATATTAAATACAAATAAATATAAAATAAATGTCCATTGAACCAAAAAAAAAACAAAAAAAACAAAAAAAAACAAAAAAGCAAATGGAGAAAGTACCCTGGAGGTAGAGGGCGTATTGGAAGGGGAGGAAGGGGGGCACGATGAACTGGATGTGAAGGTGATATTGGGAGGGCGGGTAGTTGAACCCGGCCACGACGTGGTCCTTGAGCTGGGCCAGGGTGACGCCGCTCTTGAGGATCTTGGCGCGCCAGGCCTCGTCGGCGTAGAACTGCTCCTCGACGGCCTGCCAGCAGCGGCCGAACAGGCGGTCGATCAGGGCCAGGCCCTGCGCCGGGTCCTTGAGCAGGTAGCGCCAGTCCGGGATGTAGGCCGTCGTCGGCACGCTGTTCAGGTGGCACGGCGTCAGGGCCAGCAGGTCGTCGAACACCAGGCTCTCCTCGTCTTCATAACCAGGCTCTCCTCGTCTTCATATCTCAGCGACACCGTCAACGGGAATGGACCTGGCGTGTGTCGTGTCGTGTCGTGTCGTGTCGTGTCATTGGTGCGTGTCGTGTCGTCGCGTGTCGTCGCGTGTCGTGTCGTGTGCGGTGAAGTCACGCACCCTTCTCGATGCCGTAGACGAAGCCGACGAAGACGTTGTTGGTGAAGGAGATGTCGGTGGTGGAGAGGTCGAGCCCGCAGCCGTTGCAGTGGGGCAGGGTGAAGGCGTTGGGCTTGCCGCAGCCCGCGCACTTGCGCACCTTGTTGCGCACCTGCCGCACCAGCGTGGGCTCCTGCTCGTGCCGCTGCACAAAGTCCTCCACGCTGCCGGCGTTCGGCGCCACGGTGAGGCCGGCCCGCTGGTCCACGCTCGGGAACACGTCCTTCTTGGCCTGCCACGAACAAATAATAATAATAATAATATAAATTGTTTAATAAGCAAATAATAAGAAATAGAAAAAAATGTATGATAATAATTTTTTCCAATGAATAATTGTTTGTTGTGTTTTTTTGGGGTGGGGAGGGTACGAAGGCGAGGTAGGTGACGCGGCCGTCGGCGAGCTTGAAGGCGCCGGGGCCGTTGTCAAGGGCCTTGTGGGGCAGCTCCTCCCACAGTGTCTTGGTTTCATCCTTTGCTTCCATCTTGCGTTGTTGTTTGTTTTGGTCACTGGTCAAGCTTCAGCCCGGTGAAGCTCTATTTTCGGTTAACACCATATAAATATAAACAAAACCAAAACCAAAACCAAAACCAAAACCAAAACCAAAACCAAAACCAAAACCAAAACCAAAACCAAAACCAAAACCAAAACCAAAACCAAAACCAAAACAAACTATTACAAATAAAAAACAAACATTCATCTGCGATTGAAGAACACAGGATGTCGTCGCTCATGGGATCCATCTTCAAGGGCGCGGCGGCGACTGCGCCGGCGACCACGGCAGCATCGACGTTGAGCATTTTGCGGATGGGAAGTCCGGCGCTGCGGTTGACATCTCGGCCCTGGAGCAAGGACGACATCGTGAGTAGCACGACGCGCGGGCTAGTGAGGGACATGACCGCCACCATGCACTCGAGTGAGGGCGTAGGTTTAGCCGCTCCACAAGTGGGCATCAACAAACAGCTTGTCATTGTTCATCTCCCGGCCGACTCAGATCTGCCCAATCTCCAACGTAAGCCTCTTTAATTTTGATAGAAAATTTTAATTATAATTTTTCATGTGGTTTTAATTTTATATTATACTTGAATATAATCTAAATGTGTTTTAATCCTTTGATTTAATTTTTAATATCCTAATCTAGATAATTGTGATTTTTCTTTCAACAACGCGTGTAGCGGTACCGCTGATGGCGCTGTTCAACCCGAAGCTCACGGTGCACCGACCACAGGACAAGATCCCGATGAGTGAAAGCTGCCTCTCCGTGCCCGGTACCTATTCACCTCCATCCACGTCGATACATTGTAGCCCGCGCTGACATGCTAGCGACCACCACCGGCTGGCTGCTTCCTCTTTCCCTCGGCGCGGCGCAGGGCTGGTGGGCAAAGTGTGGCGGCATCGCTACGTGCGAGTGGAGTACGTGGACGCGGAGGGCAACGACCGACGGCTCGAGGCGAGCGGCTTCATCGCCGCCATGCTCCAGCACGAGATCGATCACCTGCACGCCAAGCTATTCATCGATCACGTCAAGCCCGGTACGCGCCTCAGCCTCTGTTCCTCTCTCTCTCTCTCTCTTTTCTTGAAGAAGACGAGACCTCATTCAGTTGTTGCGCAGGGGACCTCTACTTCCAAGACGAGTTCATGCGGTACGGCGCGGATGACTTCGTCGACGAGGGCACCCTGCACATCCTTCAATGAAGCACCAACCGACACACAGTGCACGCGGTTTGTACAGAAGAACACAGAAGTGTGGCCTATATTGCTTGCTTGCCGCGCACGAGTCGAGTGCTGGGCCGCATTCGCTTAGCCTCGTCGCTTCTTCTTCTCGGCCTCTTCGGCCTTCTTCTTCTCCTCCTCGGCCTCCTGCCTGAGGGCCTCGTGGTTGAAGATGGGGGCCGGCTGGGTGTCCTTGTAGGCCCGGAACCAGTAGGGATCGGCCTCGGCCTCCTGCGCGTACTTGAGGATGGCCTCGCGCGGGTCGACCTCTCTCTCCGTCTTCTTGATCAACGTCTTCATCATGTGGTGCGTCAACGAGCTCCCCACGTGCCCTCTGCAATTTAACACAGGTTAGTAACCAGACCAACACAAAGCGCGAGTGGTGGCCGAAGATGACGCACGCATGGCCGGGCCCGTTGAGGGGCAGGTCGGGCTTGCGGGACTTGACGGGGTCCTGCCTGTCCTTGAGCTTCTGCTTCTTGGCCGACGGTTGGTCCTTGAACATGGGCAGCGCGTGCGGCGTGTGGATGGCAAAGTGTTGGATGCTATCCGACGGGTCCTTCCTCCGCTTTTGCTTGTACACCGAGAGCAGCGCGCCGTTGGTGCTCCGCATGGGATCATAGTACACGCGCGTCACCGCATCTGCAAATGTCGAGGGGTGGTGGCGTGAGCCCTTCAAATCCCCAGCCCCCCCCAATGCGGCTGCAAAACAACGCGGGAGAGAGTTGAGTGAGGTACCTCCGCAGCCCGCAATGATTTGGTTGAGCTTCGGGTGCCAGAGCAGGCGGTTCACGCTGCCACCAGCAACGGCTGATATAGATCAGAGCGAAAAGGTGAGTCGCGTCAACGTCGGGGTGGGAAAGGTCAGACAGAGATAAAAAAAAAAGGTGCACAGCAGCAGCGAAGTGAACGAGGCCGGCCGACGTACCAATTTGTCGCACTTTCTCGCCCGTCTTCCGGTCGAAGAAGACCAGAGAGGCGGTTCCCTCGCCCTTCTTCACGCTCGTGCCGGTGACGATGAACTGCTCGTCGGGGCTGAATATGACGTCCGTGTTGCCGAAGCTCACCAGATCAGACATCGTGTTGACCGCCTGCTTCAAGTTCCTCGTGTCCCAAACTGAATGGGGTCAAGTCCACAAGGAGCGTCAGTGGTGTTTGGTGTGAGAGACGCTAAGCTGCCCAGACTGACTGCGGTGGGGTGACCACGTACCCTTGACGGTATCGTCTTGCGCGCGCGTGAGAAGCGTGTATCCATCCTTGGAGAATGTGAGGCACGAGATGTCCCCGCCGTGAGCGTTGCGGAGCATCTGCTTGGGCCGCGCGTAGGGGCCCTTGGTCGGCCAGATCCACACCGATCCGTCCTATAGGACAGCGGAAGCATTAACATCAGCAACAGCACCCACCATTGTAACACCACTGGAGCTCGTACCTCGCCACCGCCGGCAATGAGGGAGCCGTCAGGCGAGAAGGCGCATCCGGAGACTGGCAGGCGGGTGGTGTTCCTGGCGTCCCTGAATTTGATGACCGTCTTTTGCTTGGTTACGTCGTTGGCGTCCCATAGTCGGACCGTGCTGTCTGCCGCGGACGTCATGAATGTGTTGGGGTCCGTCGGGTGCCACACTCCTGTTGGTAGAGCGGGGCGAACGCGTGAGTGCGAGTCGAGTGCGAGCGCCATTTCGTCGGCAGGCAGGCGTTCGTACCCTGCGTCAGTGCAGCGACGTGGCCTTTCGTGTTGCCCATGTCCAGCAGGTACATGTCTCCCCTCGCGCACTCCGCACTGCAGTGGCCCAATACCAACGCAAGTAGCAAACAAACAAAAGAATCGTTAGCCCGCGTGTACACTGCGAAGAACAGGGAAGGAGGGATGATGCTGAAGAAGAGGAAAGGCCAGAACGTGCATTTCATGTCCGTCTCGCGAGTAGATCTTGGCCTTGGCGTTGCCGGTGGTGACGAGGAACTGGTCGCCGTTGATGGAGTAGGACAGCGAACGCACCTGGTGGCCCGAGTGTGGCTCCACGTCGCGGAAGGACCGGTGCGCGCTGTCCATGCCCGCAAAGTCCCAGAATCGCACCATGTAGTCGTTCGAACCCGTCAGCAGACGCGCACCGCCCGCATCCAGTGCCAGCGCAGTGATGGCCTGTGTGGGCGCGGCAGCGGTGCGGGTTAGGCCACACTGTACGTGAAGGGTTGAAGAGAGAGTAGCGGTGGTACCTTGGTGTGGCCCTTGAGCTTGATTTCGTGCGAAACGGGCAGCAGCTTGTCGTACTCGCTGGTCTCGGTGTCCTCCTCCTCGACTTCCACCTCTTCGATCTCCTCCACGATTCGGGTCTTGGGCTTGGGCGGCCCGATCACGACATACCCCTTCTTGCCCAGCAGCGACTGGCCCTCATCTGTGATGATGGCCTTGCTGGCTTCCGAAACGGAGATGCCCGATCCACTGGTCTGTTCCTCGGTTCCATCAGCATCTTCGTCTGTGACTTTACGTTTGCGGACGAGGGTAACGCGCTTGGTGCGCTTGGTCTCATTCAACTTCTCGCTCACATCCAACTTCTGCTTCTTGGCACCGAATGATTGTGGCAGAAACGATCGCAACAAATCATCATCGCGATTACCCGAGCCTCCTCTCTTCATCTTGATTGCCGATAAATGTAATGCAAAATAAAAACGTATTTTTTGTGCCAGGAAATTTCTTTTCTGTGCTTTTTCTGTTGTCGACAGTCACCGTAAAGATAGGCCAGCTCACTGCCTCTCGAGGCGAACGACGAAGGTGCGTACCTCCATCGGACGCAGGTCCACGATGGGCAGATCGGCGCTTACCTCCTTCCTCGGCTCCTCACCCTGCACGCCCAGTTCGCAATGAGCCTTGACGTGCATTGGCCACTTTTATAGGAGTGTGGTCTCGGTACCTGAGTAGCGGCAGACGAAGAGGCAGTCTTCCACTTGAGGCGCTTGACCTGGCTCTTGAGCTGGTTGGCCGACAGGTTCATCTCCGAGATCTTGGTCACCCGCAGGTGCTTGAACACCGACGACAGGTCCACCTGCGCCGGCTTGGACAGCGTCGAGTCCTCGCCCACGGCGTAGA
>CACVKS010003812.1:0-13195 GCA_902749335.1 Acanthamoeba triangularis
ACTCAATTCCCAAAAATTACCAAAACCAGCCGGAAGACAGAGAGATTGTTTGTTTTTGCTTACCCCTAAGCCCAAACCGGTGGATGGAGGTCGAAGGGCGATACTTGGTGGGTTCTGCTGGGGTTTCTCGGGGCCAGCATTTGTTTCCACTACGGCAGCCCCAACTGGTCAGTGCCTGTGGTGGTGCCCCACTGCCGCCCACACTCGAGGACGGGGCGCGACTGGTTGGGGCAGTTCATGCCCTCCTGTCTGCCGGACCATTGGGGCCGCGTATCATCTCCTCGCACACCACTGGTAAGCACCTCTTCTGGACCTTTATGAACCAAGACACCTCACCACACAGACTGACTCGATCATGCGCTACGTTTTTGTACTTATTTTTATTTTTATTTTTATTTGTTGTTTTTTCTCTCTTTTTTTTGGTTCTCAAAAAAGGTGTTGTGCTAACGACGACGATAGGTCGAGCAGTGTTGGTGGTGGGTGGGCTGGCGCAGCAGCCACACCAAAGCTTGGGCATGAAGATGGAGCCCGCTGCACAAGGAGATAAAGAGGAGCCTACACCGATGGACGAGGGCGTAGAAACCACGACACCGGTGATGGAAGAAGGAGAAAAGGAGGAAGTGGACGTCGGTTGGCTCATGGGCGTCTTGCCCTCTCATCTGCTGACCCTCATCACCTCTCGCTCGCCAAGCCCCGCATTCAACCGGTAAAACTGCCTCGCCCCCATACAACAGCCTGTTGTGTCGCGTCGGGTCTGTAGGTTGTTAGCTCACCAGCACGGAGGGACGTGTGGCCCAGAACAAACTGCAGGCGAGCGGTGATGGAAGGGGTGGAGGTGCTCAGCGCGTTGGCGGCAGCGGCTGGCGAGGTGCCATCGGTCGCGCAGAGGTTGGCCACCTCGGCCAGCGCCTTCGTCGACCTTCTCCTGTGTCTCCTCGTACGCCAGCCCAGTCGCCCTCCTCTTCCTTGGCAAGAGGGCAACGACTCAGGCCGATGCACACCACCACACCCACCCCAACCCGGCTCTTGGGTTCTTTTGGCGCGTTCTTTTCATGTGCGACACGCGTGTCGATGATGTGCATGGTGCAGGTGTTGCATGTGGCTGACTATTGCGAGGATCCCTCCAAAGCCGATGAGGATGATGATGACAAGGAGATGATAGTCACAGATGACGACAGAGAAAAGGAGGCGGTGGTCCTAGCCGGGGTCGGAAGCAACCCCGCTTCGGGAGATGGCCGCGGCGCGATTGGAGAGCGTAGCACGGCGGTGGGCCGAGCGGCGGCCACCCTCAGCTCTGCCCTCAAGACGGAACTGCTGCGCCCACGCCCCGATGGCTGGGTGCGCGCGTGTGGTGTCCCCCCTTTTCTCTTTTCATAGCGTGGCTGATTCGGTGCCTCTTGTCGTTCGTTTTTTCAACGCAGGACGAGGGCGGCCACGTGGAGCAACCCCTGTTGGACGCCGTGCTGGGGCACGAGAAGCTCGACGACATCATAGGCGCGTTTGTGGACTCCCTCCGGGTGCTGCTTCACTACTACCAGCACGCGCCCACTCCCGCCGTATGCGTCTTCGCTCCAATCGTACAATCTGCGAGCCACACCTCAGTACCCATTCGTTGCGTCGTGCGTGTCACGTGTGTTTTGTCGAATCAGGTGGCTGAAGATATCTGCGGTGTGGTCGAGGCGCTCTACCTGCTGTGCTTCTCCGACGACTTTGCGGGACGCCTCATGAACCACCGGCTCTTTTCCGAGGGACACATCCTCTTCGCCCTTGCCCACGTTCTCGCCGTACGGCCCGCCTCCGTTCCCCTTCCTCCATTCCCTCAGCAATTGCCGACGTTTGCGTTCCGCTCTCATGTGTGCGCCGCGTATCATGGTGCAGTTGCCTGACGCTGGTGAGGCAGTCCTGGCGAGCGGGCTTGGTCTGTTGACCATCCTGTGCGAGAAGCAACAACCCGAGTTCCTCGCAATCGCCCACCTCCAGCCCCCCACCCACGCCATAATCAACACCCTCATCACCCTCGCTACAGGTACTATTAGCCCACAAGCCACCAGCAGCCACCTGACAATATAACCAAGCAATCACAACTGCGCGTGCGTTTGGCATGTAGAGTATCTGCAAAAGTTGGGGCAGCAGGGCCAAGAAGACGGGGCGGGCGGAGCGGACACAGCCTCACACACGTACACCGACGCCACCCACCGACGGATCTTCCACAGCATTGAGCTCTTCGCCGACCATCCATGCTACAAGACCGCGCTTATTCGACCCGGTACCAGACCACTCTTTCACACACCCTAGAGCGCCAAGAATGTGGACTCACATTCCTGATGTGGCATTATGATGTTGGCTCAGGCGCGGAAGTGCTGTGGGACTTCCTGTGTCTGCCCACGGACGTGTTCAGCGCGTTCCTCAAGGACCACAACCGGCGACCCATCACCATGCATCTGCTCCATCTGCTCATATCTCTCGCGCTCCCCTGCCCCACCGCCTCGGTACCCATTCCCTTCACGAACGTACGGCAATGTTCAACTAATTCTGTATGAACGACCGCGTAATGTCCATGCATGATGCTATAGTGGGAGGACATCACGGGCGGACAAGCAGCGCAGCAGGGCCACGCCGTGCTGGTCTCCGCGCTCCGTGATTTCTGCACCAACGCGCCATCCTCCATCGAACCCGCAGAAGTGCGTGTGCGCGTGCGCGTGCGTGAGCGTGTGCGCCTGGATGCTTACGTTCAGCGATGGTTCACACAGCAGGGCGGGAAGCGAATGGTGGCGAATCTGGAGCGCGTGGTGGGGACCCTTTACGAGGCCGACAACATACACTTCCCAGTAGAGCACTTTCTCACCCTGCACACGCTCACCGCCGCCCTGCACTCTGCGCTCGCCAACCCCGTTGGCCTCGCGACTAGCCCCACCACCGACATCACCGCGCCCTTTGCTGCTCTTGCAGCTACCACCAAGACCGACAAGCAACAGCAGCAGAGCGAGATCGAGGCGGAGCGACAGATTCGGCGAGAGCCCGATAGGCTAAACCAGGAGCTTTCGAAGGTGACGACCAAGCAAGGCGAGGAAGCAGGGAAGCCGCAAGAGAAAGGCGACGGCGCGCGCTCCAAGGTGTATATGGTGGACTGGCCCGAGGTGGAAGACATAGACGGCGATGCTATGCAGGGGGAGCCGCGTGGGGAGAAGCGCGATCATCAGGCCCTTATCGCAGATTCTTCGACCGTCGCTGTCAGTAGCGCCAACATCCCCCGCGGTCTGCCTGCAGATGACGGAGGCGGTGGGATCATCGGGCGCAACACTGGCGAGAACGGAGCAACGGGGAGCCCAAACACCAACGATGAGATGACAATCGCCAAGGACCACCCATCACCAAAGAAGCTCAAATGTGAAGCTGATACCAGTCAGGGAAACTGATAACGGAAAAACTGATAAAGTAATCCCCTTATCCATGATGGGTCGTGGATGCATTGGATTCAGCGAATGCACAATCAGGGATTCTCGAGCATTGCCGCATGTCACCATGTCGGCCTTGATGTGCTCCAACATCAAACACATCACTCTCATCATCCGACCCATCGTTCGGAGTGCTCGCCTGGAACTACACATCGACCTAATTACCTGTGCCTTTTTCCACAGGGTAGTAAAACATAAGCTGAGGTCTATGGCAGAATAAGTGAAGCTTGACCGTCACAGATGCGTGCTGGGCATTTTAATCACGATTAAAAGGGCCAATGGCAGCCAATACAAAGACCACTTTGGGCTGTATTCAGAATCACTTCGGGGTTATTTTAGGACTGTTTTGGGCCACTTTCACCAAAATCCATTACTTTGGGTACATTCAGGATGGTTTTGAGGAGATGGGTCGGATGATGCATTGAATGCATTAGATGCAGGCTTGGATGGAATCGAATCAAGCTGACACCAAAGGAAAGCGACAGAGCTCATGAAGGCCTACACGGTGGTATGCAGTGTTGAACAGAGGCGAACAGGTGGGAAGGCGTAGCCGTGCTGTTTATTGAATCAAGAGGAGAAGAAAGAATACATAAATCTTGTAGACAACGAATTTTGCCGTTGTCTGTACAAATAAAGATTAGGCTATGCTGACGTCAGCGTGACTTAGTTTGAGAACTAAAGAAAGAGGATAGTTTGAGAACTAAAGAGTAAGAGTAGTTTGAAAACTAAAGAGTAAGACTAGTTTGAAAACTAGAGCGTCGCAGCGTCGGCATGTAGTGGACTTGCAGCAGACCGGTGTTGATGATTTCGATCATTCGCTTGAGCTTGAGATCGAAGTGTTTTCGCGTCCCATGGAAATCAGTCTTTCCGGACTGGATGATGGCGATCGCCCCTTGGTTGTTGTTGAAGATCTTGTAGGGTCGCCCGTGGCCAATTCCGACCGAAACGAGTAGTTTCCGCATGTAGATCGATTGGTCGACGGCGTAGTCAAGTGCGTTCAGTTCAGCTTCCGTAGTTGACTTGGCGATCGCCCCTTGCTTGGCAACCGACCATGAGACTGGACCGCCGCAGATTTTGACGATGTAAGCCGACGTTGATTTCCGGTCGCCAGGATCACTTGCCCAGTCTGCATCTGCATAAAAGATGGGAAGAAGAGAATCTTGATCCTTGGGATCAAAAAGACGGCGATCATAACGAATCGCGTAGTTTTGGGTACCTTGAAGGTACCTGAGAACATGCTTTGCCGCTTTCCAGTGTTCCACGCCAAAGGCATTGGTAAACTGTGAAAGATAATGCGCAGCAAAGAGGATGTCAGGTCGAGCAACCTGTCCCAAATACAGGAGCTTGGCAACCAATTGGCGATAAGGGAGTTGTAAGTCTTCAGGATTGGTATCTTCCTTTTTAGACAATACTAACCCGATTTGCATTGGAGTCCGTATTGCTTTACAGTTCTCCATTCCAAAGGTAGAAAGATATTCTCTTATTCTACCACCTTGGCGCAAATCAAGTGTTCCCTGCGCACGGTCTCGCAGAATCTCATAGCCAAGTATAGACTTTGCTTCACCAAGGTCTTTCATAGTGAATTGACTGGCGAGCATTGTTTTTATCTTGGAGATTTCTGCATGGTGTGCAATGATTGTGAAATCATCCACGTAGACCACAATAAATGCGACTAGACCATTTTGACGACGAAAGTACACACAAGGGTCAACAGGTGTGGGCGCAAAGCCATTTCGTGTCAAATGTGCATCTAGTTCCTTATTCCATTCATATGGAGCTTGTTTGAGCCCATACAAACTTTTCAGGAGTCTGCACACCAAGTGAGGTTGCTCAATAGAAACGAAACCCTCAGGTTGTTCCATGTAAACTTCCTCAGTGAGGAAAGCTTGAAGAAAGGCGGATTCTACATCCATTTGATGGATCTTGAGATCAAAAGCCACAGCAAGAGCTAGGAACATACGAAAATTCTCAAGACGTGCTACTGGCGCAAACGTCTCGTTGTAGTCCACGAATTTGACCTGCGAAAAACCTTTGGCAACCCAGCGCGCCTTGTAGCGTTCTGGCGTTCCATCAGCTAGGGTTTTTAGACGAAACACCCAGCGCCCCTTAATGATCTTGCGACCAGAAGGAGGGGAAACGAGTTCCCAGGTTTTATTTTTCTGCAGGGAATCAAATTCCTCTTGCATGGCATGACGCCATTTCTCCTTTTCAGGAAGTGCCATGGCTTCTTTATAAGAGCCTGGCGTGAGGGCAATCGTTTGCAAAGGGACTAACTCATCTTTCGAGACAAAGGCTCTGAAAGTGTCACTGTAGTTGACTGCTCTCTTGACTTTACGTCTAGGAGGTATTCTGACTGTCTTCGGACCACTACTTAGTTCATGATCAGACGACTGCCAGGTTTCGTCACCAACGGTGTTAAAGTCCCCTCGAACGCTCATATCAATAGCCTGATCATCACCATCGACATTATCTTTGGTTTTGGCAGGCTTTGATTTCTGAAGCGTTTTGAGTTGTTTGCGTGTTACGCGTTTTACACGTTTTTCAACAGGCCGCTCTGTGGAGTCAGACAGGCTTTTAGAGCCTTTTTCGTCTTCCTCAGCAGATGTTTCCTGTGAACGCGTTTTACGCGATTTACTAGCAGTTTGCACTTTACGTGCAGTTCTGCGTGCTACAGTGCTATCCTCCTGCTCAGAGGCAGAAGAGCTAGCCGAACTTGTAGCTTCACGCTCTGAACTCGAGCTTTCGGTCTCTGCTGATGTGCTACTCATATTACGTGCTTTGCACATAATACCCGCACCACTGCTCTGCAACTCAGGAGTGGAAAACTCGCCTGAGCTGTCTGACTGAGCAGAGGAGACTGATGATGAGTGCTTGTGAGACGCAGAGGACTCAGTACGACTCATGCTGCGAGAGCCAGAAGTTTCCACCACAGACTCTTCCGCCACAGAAGGCAAGGAGACTGGGACTTCACCTTCAGAAGCATCACGCACCCCTGCCACAGAGCGAAATCTGCTGGAGGTTTCACTAGTGGCAGAGGAGAGTGAGCTCTGCTCGTCATGCAGAGTAGGGTTCTGAGCATGCTCAACAAACACCACATCTCGGGTTTCCACCACCGCTCTTGACTCTGGGATCCAGAGACGGTGGTGATGAGAAGACTTGTGAGCAGGACCAAGATAGATCGCTGGGCAAGAGCGGTCATCTAACTTGGTGCGTAGCCCCTTTGGGACAAGCACAAACGCACGACAACCAAAGATCCTAAAGTGCTTGTAGGATGGCACAATGCCAGTCCACAGCTCAAAAGGAGTTTTGTTGTGTGAATGAGCACGCGTAGGCAAACGATTATTGATAATGTTGGCCATACGAAGTGCTTCTCCCCACATGTTGCGAGGCAGCTTACTGTCACCAAGGAGCGCACGAACCATGACCATGATGGTCAGGTTGTACCGCTCAGCAACGCCATTATGCTCAGGCGTGTGGGAGGATGTAGTCTCATGCGAAATTCCTTTCTCTTGAAGAAAAGATTGGAACTCGCTGGACAAATACTCTCCACCCTGATCTGTGTGGAGCGTACGGCAGCGTCGCAGGCGTGGAGAGGAGGCGAGGAAGACCCTAAAGGCCTGCAACGCATCGCTCTTACGCTCCAACAGATACACGCTGGCAAAGCGACTAGCATCGTCAATAAACGAGATGAAGTACTCAGCACCACCAGGGGTCGGTGTCTCCATGCGACCAGACAGGTCTGAGTGGATGAAACCACCGATCCTGGACCGACGATCGCAGGGGCCACGTCCCACAGGCTGACGCTTTTGTCCAGCTCGAATACAGACTTCGCACTGCGGCACACGCTGGTTGCGTGCATCAACGCCGAGAACCCTGGCAATCGACTGCAGTCGCTGTGTGCCAACATGGCCAAAGCGACGGTGCAGGAGCTCAAGGGTAAGCGGCGGCTCCGCGACAGAGAGGGCAAGCTGGGGTGACACAACGCTGGCATCGAGGACGAACAGTCCGTCCTGCAGCCTGCCGCGAAGAATCACTCGCCCAGTTGCTCGCTCTCGCAGCTGGAAGCCGTTTACGTTGATGATGACGTCACGCTCAGGGCTGATGAGCTTACCAACGGAGAGAAGGTTTCTCGACAGCGCAGGAACGAGCATGACGTCTGGAATGGCTAGGACGGTGTCATCGTGACCGACACGGAGACGTAGCGTACCACTCCCGAGAACCGGGACAGTGGAGCCATCCCCGAGGGCGACGCTACCGGTCCTGGCCGAATTGAAGTCATGGAGGTCGCGCCGATCATAGGCGAAATGGCTGGACGCGCCGGAGTCGACGATCCAGTCTTTATTGGAGCCTGTCACTGTAGCACATGTCTCGCTGACAGTGAGTGCAACGCACTCCTCCTCGTCCTCCGGATCGTCGGTGGCGATGAGGGCTCTTTCTGCGTCGCGCAGCCGATTGCGACAGTCCTGACGGATGTGGGACTTGCCGCCGCAGTAGCTACACTTCAGGGCCGACTTTGTTGGGCCGCCACCGTTGCCACCACCGCGGCCGCCGCTGCCGTTGCCTCTGCCCCGACCGTTCGCGCTGCTGCCTCTACCCCGACTGCCGTGGCAGCTGCTGTCATTGCAGTGACGGCCACCCCCGCGCTCGTTATTAGCGTAGAGGACCATCTGGTCCTTTTTCGCATTACGACGAGCACGAAGGGTCGATTCGTGTTGACGAAGAAGCCCCCGATTCGTGGTCTCGTCGGCCTCCTCGGTCGACATATTGATGACGGTAATTACCGTCTCGTAGTCGGCGGGAAGACCTTCGAGTAGGAGCGTCTCGCGCGTTCCCTTCGGTAGCGCGAAGGCATCGTTGACTGCGAGCTCGGCGACGATGGAGTCAAATCTTGCAAAATACGAGGTAAGCTCCTCGTCTGGCTGAAGCCGAATCATCATCAACTGCTTCGTGCTGGCGACGAGGCGTGATCGTTGACTCGGTTGGAATTGCCGACGGAGCTCCCGCATCAGATCGCGAGGATCGTTGAAGTTGTCGGCGATACGAACTACACTCTTCCCGAGTGACATTATGATGATGCCGAGCGCCTTGTCTGATTTCGTTGTCACTGATTCCGACTTCGATTCGGTGGGCGCATCGGGTATTTTTCCCTTCGCTTCTTCCTTCACGCTTGCTGGTTTTACAGTCGCGGTAGCGTAGGAGGTCGAGGTTGCTTGGGCGACAGACTCAGGGTCCGCCAGCGACCATAGCCCCTTTGACAAGAGATATCCTCGCACGCGCGTATACCAGAAGGCGTAATCTTCAGAAGAATTGAGAAGCGGAAGATTATTCGTCATGTCGCTTGAAGCGTGGGCCCATAACCTGTTGAACAGAGGCGAACAGGTGGGAAGGCGTAGCCGTGCTGTTTATTGAATCAAGAGGAGAAGAAAGAATACATAAATCTTGTAGACAACGAATTTTGCCGTTGTCTGTACAAATAAAGATTAGGCTATGCTGACGTCAGCGTGACTTAGTTTGAGAACTAAAGAAAGAGGATAGTTTGAGAACTAAAGAGTAAGAGTAGTTTGAAAACTAAAGAGTAAGACTAGTTTGAAAACTAGAGCGTCGCAGCTTGATCTGTACGATAAGCCATTGCTGTTTACACGAGTAGCCAGGAGTAGAAAACTAGTTTTACGAGTTTAACTAATTCTACGCGTTCTTGTTGCATCCCCATTGACTCATCCCAGGAGATGGGTCGTGGATGCATTTGATGCATTAGATGCATCTATTGAATCCATTGAATCAACCTTCTGCAGACTACTTCCGCAGCAAGTCTAAAGTCCGCAATCTCCAGGAGATGAGTGCGAAAATGCGTAGCACGCGTTTAACGCGTTTTTCACGCGTAGCTTACGCGTAACTTACGCGTAGACTACGCGCGAAAAAAAAACTTTTGAAAATCGAATTTGACCAAAGTGACCACCTAGGAGTGATGCCCATGGTACTGGCATGCGCCTCCTTCGTTTCCAGCCCGATCCGACATGCTGGAAGCAAGTTCCACGCTAAACTATGTGAGGAATGTAACATTCTTCGCATAGTTTAGCGTGGAACTCGCTTGTACGATGTCGAGGGACGTTGACAATGAGCTTGCCGTGCTCACCACGACGTTGACACATATGGATGGAAAGCCCTTAGCATTTCGCACTCATCTCCCCAGGAGATGGGTCGGATGACGCATTAAATGCATTAGATGCATTTGATGCATCAAATGCATCAAATGAGCCGTGGATGCAATTGATGAGCAGTCTAGAAAAAATGCGATTCACCACCTGCCATCCATCAGCCAGTGATGCCCATCTTCTGGGTGTGCTCTGTGCAAAAAATCAGCTTGATTCATGGTGCTACACGCGAGTTCCCCTCAAAACTATGATAGGAATTAGTGCATTCCGATCATTGTTTCGTTTCCAGCAGGCTTGGGAGATGAGTGCGAAATGCTACAGCTAGGTTTATTCAAGTTCTCCCTGTTTTGAAAAAAAAAATTTTGCGGCGCAAACCAGGACGCGTTTTTCGCCCATAAACTGCGTTTCAGCTGGCACCTGCATGGCTCACGCGCGGCTCACGCATGGCTCACGCACGGCTCACGCGCAGCTCACACATGGCTGAGAAATCGATCGAGAAAGATTGATTGCTGAAAAGATGGAATTTATTTGGGGGGGGTGCAGAAGGCATGAGGGGGGACCAGTGCGCCATGCTGCTGAGGTCTCGTGGTGGCCACCCAGCAGATCGGCAGGCAGCTCGAGATTAGATTTGAAGATTAGATTCCACTCCATTTGATTAGATTTAGTTTACACCTTTGGGGGGGCGGCACGAGGCAGTGTGGTGCGGCACTGAACGTACCTTGCAATTCACTGTTTGAATATTAACATGTAAAGGGCGGTGTGGCGAGGCGCTGCTCGAGCGGTGGTGCGTTGCGCGCCAGAGCACTAAGTCGAATTGGTGCGCGATGCGGGGCGAAGCAGGAAGAAAGAACAAGTGTCTGCAAAAATTCGACTTGGCGTTCTTTCTTTCTGCTCCGCCCCCACCGCACAACGCATCGCCTGAGGTACGTGCTGCTCCGCTCCCACCGCACAACGCATCGCCCGAGGCACGAGCTGCACCGCACTGCCGCCATGCACTCCACAAATCTAAGTGCTTCGAATCTAATCCAAATTCATTTCAATCCAATCTTCAGATCTTAGGTACGTTCAGCACCGCACCGCTCCGCACCATAACGCAGCAGCGCCCACCGCAGGTACACCCCCCCCAAATATGAATCGAATCGAATCAAAGCTTTAAATCTAATCTCAAACTGCCTGCCGATCTGCTGGCTGGCCACCACGAGACCTCAGCAGCATGGCGCACTGGTCCCCCCTCATGCCTTCTGCACCCCCCCCCAATAAATTCCAATCGATCTTTCTCGATCGATTTTTCACTCCTCAGCCATGTGTGGGCCGCGCGTGAGCCATGTGTGGGCCGCGCGTGAGCCATGCGTGGGCCATGCGGGTGCCAGCTAAAACGCAGTTTCAGCGCGAAAAACGCGTTCTGGTTTGCGCCGCAATTTTTTTTTTTCAAAACAGGGAGAACTTGAATAAACCTAGCTGTAAGAACGCGTAAAACGCGTAGCACGCGTTTAACGCGTTTTTCACGCGTAACTTACGCGTAACTTACGCGTGAAAAATGGACTCTGCGAGCAATCGGCCTGGGACACATATGGATGGAAAGCCCTTGACGTGGTGAGCACGGCAAGCTCATTTTCAACATCCCTCGACATCGTACAAGCGAGTTCCACGCTAACGAATCAAGCTGACATCAGAGGGAAAGCGACAGAGCTCATGAAGGCCTACACGGTGGTATGCAGCAATACTCAGGAATCTGAGGTCATGCATCAATTGCATCACTGCCTCATCATTGATGCATTTGATTCATTTGATTCATTTGATGCATCAAATGAATCAAATGCGTCCACGACCCATCTCCCCAGTCACATAGACAACCAAACTACTTTATAAGTTACGAAGTCACACCACAACACTTTGTACCTCTACTCTTAATACGAATACATCCTTTCCACACTCTACACATAGCTGTCTTCAACACAAGAGAGTTCCATGCATAGTTTAGCGTGAAGCTCGCACGCTATCGAGAGAGCCAGAAATAGAGCTTGTCGTCACGCGTTATCGCACTCATCTCCAAAAGGAGAGGTTGGTGGACGCAGGTAGCTGGAGTGGCAAAGGAGATGGGTCGTGGATGCATTGAATTCAGCGAATGCACAATCAGGGATTCTCGAGCATTGCCGCACGTCACCATGTCGGCCTTGATGTGCTGCATCACTTTGTCTGTGGAGTCAGCTCCATCCAATGGGGATGCAACGAAAACGCGTAAAACTACTTAAACTCCTTGAACTTATAAAACTCGTAAAACGAATTGCTGACGAGCCCACATGGAAGCCGATGATAGATTCAGGAAAACCCACTTGCTGTGATAGCTCCACGGCTGGCAAAGGTGTCTGTAGCTCTGCCAGGCAATGGGCCTTCGTGAGAGAGTGGAATGAGCAGTCTCCCAATCCAGCCCAGAATCTGTTGCACCTTACTATTAATTTTTATCTCTCTAGCTATCATGGCAAGCGAGTACGCTGGCGGTGTGGTGCTGGCCGAAAGCGAGCGGTGCCTGTCTGCTCGAGTTGCGTCAGAAAAAAAAAGATAAATCGAGCTCTTGCACGAAATTAATTACGTGATACCAAAAGGGGCCTAGTAATCAATCACCTCCACCTCTTCCTCCAGCAGCTCTTCTACCTCCTCTTCCACTTCGTCCCAAATCTCCTCGTCATCGGAAGCAACACCGCCACGTAGCTTCGCCCGAGCGGCCTTTTCAGCATCACGTTCGGCTGCGCGTTGCTGGCGCGAGGTGTGCCAGGCGTCGCGCTCCTGCCGGCGCTTCGCAACAAAGGCCTCCCATGCGGCCTTCCTGCGCGCAAGGTCCTGCTTGCGGTACTTCACGGCGTATTGGCGCAGGTTCTTTTCGATATCGCGCTGCTTCTCCTTGCTCAGCAGCGTGGGAGGCCGGGGTCTCCACAGGAACTGGAAAAACTTGTCCTTGGTCGCGTCTAAGATAAATGTGGCTGTGAGTGCAACGCGGTAGTTGATTGAGAGACAGGTAGGGCGCGTACTGGCAAGACGCTTTCCGTGGAAGCTCCAGATGACGTAGCCGTTGTCTGACTGCGGATGCGCCCAGTAGGTACTCGACGTAGCAACGAAGCGACCACTCGGGTCCCACTGCAGCTCCGAGGCCATGGAGTGCTGATCGGTACGCATCGACTCCAGATCGTCAACGTTGTAGAACTCCAGAAGGCCGTTTCCGCCCGGACCAAATCCAGCAAGCACGGCCAGGTGGCCTTTAGGGGACCAGAAGACGTGGTTGGCCTGCCTCTTTTCCAGCACCTTGAGAAGCGCCACTTTGCCTCCTGTGGGTCCCGTGCCCATGGGTGGTTGGCGGTAGTCACGCGCATTTCTGTGAGTCTTTCGAACACGCCATGTCGTTGCTGCTCCTGTGTGGTGTGTCGGACAGGCGGTGCGTACCGGGACCCTTGGTGGTGTAGAAGGAGATGTCATTCCGCGATCCGCGCTCTTCCGTGGAGTGAATGACGGCAAAACGGTCGCCCTTGGGCTCCCAGGCAAAAGCTTCTACTTTGCCTCTCACGTCCACCGCCTGCACGGGGGTTGGGTTGGGGG
>CACVKS010003996.1:0-11399 GCA_902749335.1 Acanthamoeba triangularis
CAGGTGGAGGGTGAGGTTGAGRATGAGCCGCAGGGCCTCCGCCGCCACCAGCTCCTGCTCCTGCTCCTGCTCCCGCTCGCCGGCAACGTCGCCGCCTTTGATGTGGTCCAGCGCGTGCGCGAGCACCCGKATGGCGAGCCGCAGCGCTCCCTGCGCCTGCAGCTCCGGCAGATTCGCCGACTGTGTGTCGTGTCGTGTCGTGTCATTACCATGCAACACACAGCACGACACACGACACACGACACACGACACACGACACACGACACACACGGTACCTTTTCGAGGGAACAGTTGAAGATGAGGCGGAGGAGCGAGAGGCGGTGGGCCGGGTCGGGCTCGCGCTCGAGGGCGCGCAGGAAGGGGCGCATGCCGACGCTGGCGTAGAGGCGCGGGGCCAGGGCGGCGGGCGAGTGGTGGACCAGGTTCGCGATGCACCGCAGGGCCTCGGCCGCCACCGCCACCGGGTGGCGCTGCCTCGAGGCAGCGACCGTGTCGTCTTCATTGTCGTCGACGCCCAGGTTCGTGTGCGCCAGCATCAGCTCCAGCACCTGCGGTTGGGCGGGTGAGCAGCGATGCGTGTGTGTGTCGCGTCGTGTGTGTGTCGTGTGCGGTGGGACACACCTCGGGCTGGGCAAAGTCTTCCGCGTGTTGAGGCTCCCGCGTGCACAGCTTGAATACGCGCAGCACCGCCGCACACACTGCGGCACACGGCACACGACACACACGACACACGGCGAAGTGAGTGGCAATTAAAAAAAAGCTGGGCTTGGTTGAGTTCGCACCGGCGGGCGAGACGTCGGGGGCGCGCAGGGTGCCGAGGAGGGCGGCGACGAAGGCAGCGCGGGTGGCCCATCCGAACTGCGTGACGAAGTCGGGCGAGGGGGCGGCTTCAGTGAAAGATGAACGACTGCTGGCGTCTGGCGCCTTGTTGTGGACCTCGAAGAAGCGATTCAGATCCTCTACAATCGCAGTTTCCCTCTGATTTCGCGCATCAGGATTGTTGTGGAAGGCCTCCAGCTTTGAGGTGAGCTCTTCCATCTCTTTGGCCCTTCACCAGAACTCGCTTGAGAAAAAGGGTAATATATCGGGGAAAAGAGAATAGTATTTGAATATTCTTTTTATTTACTTATTTATTTACTTGAGTAGAGCCAAGATGGCTGTTCATGACCCTGAGCTTCATAGTCATTGTTACCAAGAGGTGACCGAGTAGTCCTTGAGGAAGAGGCCAGACATGAAGTTGCCCCGCGCCACTCCGTCAAAGATCTGAAGGTTGAGATTACGAATCGAGAGTAAGAAGGTGGCGCAAAGATGAATGAAAAATGAAAAAAATGAGCAAGGGCGGCAGGTACGGGCTGGAGGATGCGGGCGGCGCCGTCGATGTCGTCGAGGGGCGGCGTGAAGTCGTCCCAGCCCTCCTTCCCCCACGCGTGTTCGTTCGTTACCCAGCCCGTGTCCACCGAGTTGATGTAGATGTTGTCGCGCGCGTAGTCGGCCGCCATGGTGCAGGTCATCATATTCAACGCCGCCTGGCCGATCACACACAACACACACAACACACATTAGACATGGCAAGAGAAGTCAACAAGGCCACAGCAGCAACAACAACAAACCTCTGGGACGCACCTTGGCCATGTTGGTGTGCGGGTGGCGGTGGTCCTTGTGCGGCCGCGTGAACTTGCCCTCCATGCTCGACACGTTGACCACGTACTTGTCCAGGCCCTGGTCGACCGAGAGCGCAGCCACGAGAGTGAGCGATGTACATGTGTGCGGCGTGTGCGGCGTGTGCGGCGTGTGCGGCGTGTGTCGTGCGGTGGCGAAGAAGCGGGTGGGGCAAGACGGTACGGGTGAATGGGAGAGCATGAGCGGGAGCAGCTGCGACGTGATGATGTAGGGCGCCACGGCGTTGATGGCGTGCACCTCCATCACCTCAACCCCAGAGACCTGCGATCACAACCACATGGAAGCTTTAGGCGCGATTGGCCACCACCAAAGCTTGAGCGCGTCTCATTGTGATCGATGGCGCGCACCTCGTGAGCCCGCGCGGACCAGGTGTTGTTGGGCCGCAGGTCGACCTGCTGGCCGTCGGCGTCGAGCGCTCGCGCTGGAAACAGCGCCCCGCCGGCTTTCGCGTCGTCCTCTCCGGGCACCAGCCGCACCTGCGACAGAGCTGAACACACACCATCCAGGTCAGAGCGTGCGCTCTGCAAGGGGTGCGCGGACACGGCGAACCTGACGCCTCGCTGATCCGCAGCGAAGGGCCGGGCTGGGGGGAGCTGAGACTGAGCACCGCCGATGGCGATGGCGAGGGCGGCGGGTGTTGAAGAAGCCCTCCTGGGCGCTGCGCGTCTTGCACCGCGTCTAAGGCCCGCTTGAACTGGGTCATGTCGACCGCATTCTGCGCGTTCCACGGGTTGTCGAGAAGTCGTTGGACGCCGGTGGGCAGGCGGGCCACGGGGGTGGCCTCGACCGGAATGAGGTGCGCGTAGTAGGCCGGCGGCCTTCGAATCGTCTGCGCAGCGTTGTTGATGATGATGTCCAGCCTTTCCGCCGCCACGACACACGACACGACACGACACGACACGACACGACACGACACGACACGACACGACACGACACGACACGACACGACACGACACGACACTCGGGTCAAATTGGAGAACTGAGGGGAGGTGAGCGGACGAGGTACCTGCTGTGCGTGTGAGCGATGAACTGGGTGAAGAGCTGAACCATGCCCATGCCGCGCAGGTCCAGGCCGTAGATGGAGAGCCGGCCCTGCCACAGCTCAAAGTCCCGCTCGGCGTGGTAACGTAGGGCGGCATCGGTCGGGAATCGGGTGGTGATAATCACCGAAGCACCGCAACGCAAGAGCCGCAACGCGCATTGGAACCTGGAAGCCATTATGAGTGAGGCATTCACTCTCTAGAGCACGCGTTTGTATCGAGTCTTTGTCGTATGTTCTGTGTCGTTTGTGTACCCGATCTTCACCCTGCCTCCGGTTACGAGTGCGACTCGCCCTGTGAGGTTGGCCCGATCCAACCTGCATAGCGTGATCTGGTTCATGAAGATGCTACAACGTCGACGCATGGATACGTGGAGCAGGAGATGGGGGCGTGTGGGGTACCGCTTGGAGTAGTTAAGGGCCGAGCACCACGGGCACAGCTGGTCGTAGAAGAAGTGGAGCTGGTCGTACCGCTTCTTGCACACGTAGCAGGTCCAGCCGAGGTGCAGCTGTCCGAGGCTCGCCTCCGCGCCACCAGGACACGACGACGAGACGAGCTGTTTGTCGGCGGCCTGGAGGCGAAGCGCGTGGATGCCGCTACGTCGACGTAGCGCCCGATCCGCTTCTTTTAGGACACGCAGGCCCTCCTTGGTGAGCTGCTGCCTCGCTTGCAAGGGGAGGATCTGCAGGTAGCCTTCTCGCCTCCGCAGGCTCATCTCCTTCTCATCTTCTCCTACCGCCTCTTCGCCTTGGTCTTGCGCTACGTTTTGCTTTTCCTCGCCAATTTCCCGTCGCCTTTTCTTTCTAATTTTCTCCGGAAGGCGGGGTGCCTGTCTGCCTCCATTCGTCTTCTTTCTCCTCTTGTTGTGGCCACCGCCGTGCGTGGTGGGCGCAGCACGCTTCTTCGTGTTCGTCGTCACGTCTCCTCGCGGCGACCTAGAATTTCTCTCTTCTTCGTTCTTCTTGTTTCTCCTCATTGTGGTGTTGCTCATCTTGTTTCCGTCTTTATCGGCGCAGGCCGTTGCCCGCAGTGTTGGTGGTGTGCATGGTGGTGGGGACAACAAGCTTCCTCTAGCTGCTACTTCCATTTTTTGTGTTGCTTGCGGTCTTCACCTAAAATGTCGACTACAAAAACCCAAGAAAATAGACAAAAAATGTTACGCGCACATGGTCAGAGTGGAATGTACATTCATTCTACCGCAACAAGCTGGTCCTGATCATGGTTGCAGTTGAAGTACTACTGCTGTTCAGGTATGGTGGGTGCTGTGGAAGCAAGTGTCAGCACGAACAGATCCTGCACAAGAGGAGGAGCAAGCTTCGTGGTTGTGAGGTACCTGTAGATGGGGAGGATGGACTTGGTGACCTGGTTGCCCGAGTACTTGACCCACTTGACGAAGGCGCCCTTCATCAGGACCTGGTCGATCGGGTAGATGATGGCCGACGCACCGCACATGGCGAGCACGTACATGATCGGCAGCGCCCACAAGCCCAGTCCAGACATGTACACCTGTGGGTCGCAGGACGAATAAAAAAAAAGTCTTGAAATCAAAACGCGAGTAGCGGCTGGCCAAAGAGTGAATGACGAGATTGGAGGCAAGCCTACGAAGAAGTAGCCGAAGCAAATGAAGAGAGCGAAGAAAAGGGCAACCAAGCCCATGAATCGGGGAGAGGCATCTTTGTGCATTCCCGGCCTGCGATCATCAATCGTCGGTATTAGTGCGAATTAAATTGAATTTTTGGCAAATCATCAATGAACAACGGCAAGTAGAGCAGGCGCGTGGAGGGGGGCGGTACTGCTGCTTGTGGGCAGTGTTTCGCATGTAAATTATGCTGCCGATCGTGAAGGAGCCCACCAGAAACATGTAGATGTGATTAATGAAAACGGCATTCTCGTGTGCCAGCCAATACTCGAACATTTTGAGTGTAAGGTCGCGCGTTGATGATGATTGAGTACTGAAGAGATAAGATAAAACCAAGTGAATAAAAATTATAATTATAATCTATAGGCCAATTACCACCTATTTGTTCGTTGGAATTCAGCCGAAAGGCACATCACCAACTCCCCACCACCCAACCAGCCACCAGCAGAAGCACCTCTTCACGCGACTGTGAGCGTTCAACTTTGTTGTCACACACCGATAACATCATCTTATTAAAAAAACAAAAAACAAAATGGGCGTATGTTGTGTACACCAGACTGAGGGCATGTCCGTGGGAGTAGTGGAGAGGCTTTCGGACTCCTTGGGCTACACCTCCTTGTAGGCCTCCTGTTGCTGGCCGTCGGCGTCGGCGGCCGGGGGTCTGTCGGTGTCCTCGGTGCTGCTGTAGCCCGAGGAGATGTTGACCACCATGTGCACGCGGTCGCCCACGTCCGGTCTCAGCCGCAGCGTGACGCCCCTGCCGTGGTAGTACTCCAGGTTCTCCTTCTCAATATACTCGTTCGCCTCTCCCAGCAGCTGTGCGTGTCGTGTCGTGTCGTTGGTCGTATCGTGTCGTTGGTCGTGTCGTGTCGGTGTGTGGTCCGTCAGCGAGTCAATTACACGACACACGCGCGAGCAAAACACAAAGGAGTACCTCGGGCAGGCGTCTGTTGATGAAAATGGAGATGAGGCTGAGGAAGGGGAAGATGAGCGGGTAGAGGAGGAACAGGATGGAGAGGGCCTCGGCGTGGATGAACTCGAGCGCGAACGGATAGGCGATCGTGTTGCCAAAGGAGAGGATGATGAGGAGGAAGTGCGACAGCGAGTGGATCTCGTTCTGCTCGCGCCGGTAGCCCAGATAGGCCACGTAGAGCAGGGCCGGCACGTCGCACGCGAGAATGATGTAGGTGAGGCCCATGAGCGCCGTGTCGTGTAGCACGATGACCTCCTTGCCCGACGCGCCGCGCGTGATCTCGGCAAAGAAGAAGTAGTAGCCGATCGGGAGCACGACAAAGATGAGCAGCAGCAGCGTAAAGACGTAGTTGTACACGTTCTCCTTTCGCGTAATGCGATTCAGCTCGTTTATCGTCTTCCGGTAGCGCCGTGGCTCCACCTAAGCCGTGCATGCGTGTGCGTGTGCGCTCGTGCGTGAGACACAACTGTTGTGTGTGTGTGGTGTTCCGTAGGAGATGGGTGTGAGACGGCCTACCTTGCCGCGCAGGACGGGAGCCATTTGGTGGTCGAAGCCCACCCCCACGGACCAGGTGCTGACCACCTCGCCCTCGTCCTTGGCGAGGCCCATCAGGCCGGCCAGCTCTCCTGTCTCCCAGGGATTCTGCGGCTGCAGCATCTTCTAAAGAGATCTGCGCGCGATCGACGGACAGAGGAAGCCTCTTAGATAATATTATCTAAGGCTAAATCAAACCAAGAAAGCGGATTCGAGGACAGGAGTGACTTATAAACTCGAACGACAAGGATGAATGACCATTAATGGAAGAAAATTGGGCAATGGGAGGGGGGGGACAGGAATGGAATTGAATTGAATCGACGTACATGTGTACGCTCCTGTTCTTTCTTGCTTGGCCAGCCAATACCCGCTCCTGTTCTTTTTGCTATCACTCTCCGCTGGAAGTAGAAGTCCTTCTCTCCAAATGTTGCTCTTGATTTTCTTGTCTTCCCGCCCGCGAACACGGCAAGGATATATCCGGCTTTTGCTTGGGCGGGGAAAATACTGTTGGTGCAAACCTGGCGCTGATGGCACTGTAACTGGCAATATTCTCTCAAGCAAAGCTTCTGTTGGTGATGGCGAGCAGCAACAACGTGACTCACAACTAGAGTAACTCAGCTAGTAGAGTTAGGCGAAGGCCCTGCAGGTCTCTGGAGACTTGACCGAAGTTTTAGTGTGCCTTCTTGTTTGCATGGCCAAAAAGGGAAGGAAAATTAAGAAAAGATGAAAAGAAAAGAAAAAAGAAAAACTCAAGTGTGCGACAACGCAGCTCTTGTGCCACGCCAGCCGATTGAAGAAGAAGAGAAGAGATGCTACGCAAAGGCGCTCCTTTGGCTTCGCAGCCTGCGACGACTGCGACCACCGCCGAGACCGATGGCTCGGGGCAGTGGAATCTGGATCAACAGACCCACACGGGCAGCTCAGATTTTGTAGGATCGTCGAGCGCCCCCCTGGCCTCGTCATCTGCTGAGCCCACCATCATTCAATTGGACGATCATGCGGCGATGCCCGCTGGCGGCCTCGATGATGGCATGGCCATGATGACGGGCGATACCGGCATGCGCGCCAGAGCGGCTGGTGGCGCCCCTCCATCATCTTCTGAGCGCCCCCAGCTCAGCCCCCCTCAATCTCGCCGCGCAGGTACGCCTTCCAAGTACTAGGCTAAAAGGCAAAAATGTAGTGCCACGTCATCCACGTAGCCGCTACTCACTACACAATCTTTAATCCCTGCCCCTACAGGGCGAGGCAAGCCACACGATGAAGATGACTTTGATCCAGTTGAGGAGTTCCTCGCCGTGCTGCCGCCACCGCTCGCGCGCGGCCTGGTGGCCGTGGCCAAGAAGCTCAACCCGTCGGGCCTGCAGCTGGTCGCCGTCAAGAAGGACCTGCACGAGGACCCCGCCAAGGCCACTGACACCGTCTACACGTCGGGCAACAAGCACCAGCAGCTCGTGCAGGCCCTCACCGCGGGCCTCAAGCCCTACGGGCTGGCCCTCGCCATCGCCACCGTCGTGTGGCTCCTCACCACCCTCATCACCCCCGCGTACGCGTCCCTCTTCTTCTTCTTCTTCTTCTTTCTCTTCTTCTTCTTCGGCCAGCCACGCGACAAGCCTACCCCCAGGCTTACCACTCGTGCGTGTGTCGTGTGTCGTGTGTCGTGTGTCGTGTGTCGTGTGTCGTGTGTCGTGTGTCGTGTGTCGTGTGTTCTTCTCCGCTTCCTGGGCGCTCTTGCTGTGGGGAGGTATGCGCCTAGGACGCTCGGGTGGCGGTGTACAGGACGATGTCCCATTAATGATTGGTGCTCGTCGGCGTTCGTTGCAGGCGTGCTGTCGTCGGCGGTGTGGTATTTCCGCGGCCGCGACGTCAGAACCCAGGGGAAGCCGTTCCTCCTGAAGGCCGCCAACGCCCTGATCTTGGCCACGCTCGAGGTAACGTGTCGCGTCGCGTGGGTTTCCCGCGCCGGGGCTGCAAGGCTCACCGCACACACACCGCACACCACACATACACACGCACGCACGCACGCACACGACACACACGACACGACACACACGCAGGAGTTCGGGTTCAGGTTCCTGTTCGTCTGCGTGGCGATGGTGGTCACCGCCGTCTTCAACGGACTGATCGAGCAGGTCGGCCTCTACTTGGGCGCCCTCATGATGTGCGCCGGCATCGTTGTCCTCATCATCGCCGCCCTTTACCTCATGGTACGACACGCACACACGACACGCACACACGACACGCACACACGACACGCACACGACACGCACACGACACGCATGACGCAAGCCAACCGTTGGATGTGGCGTCGCCAGGGCGTGCTCAAGCAAAACGAGCACGTGCGACGGGTCATGAAGCGCTACAACCCGGTGCACGTCGTCGTGGGCAGCGGCATCCTCATCGCGGCCGGCCTGTTTGTGCTTGTACGCTTCTTCTTCTTCTTCTTCTTCTTCTTCTTCTTCTTCTTCTTCTTCTTCTTCTTCTTCTTCTTCTTCTTCTTCTAGTACAGTCACCAACCTTCGTGTGTGTCGTGTGTGTCGTGTGTGTCGTGTGTGTCGTGTGTGTCGTGTGTGTCGTGTGTGTCGTGTGTGTGTGTGTGTGTGTCGTCGTGTGTGTCGTCGTGTGTGTCGTGTGCCCTGTTGTGCAGGTCATGGGCTTGGTGTGGAGCGCCCTGTTCAGCATCGTGTGGGACTGGATCATCTTCCCGGTGGTCAACTTCCTTACGCTCTACCAGTACGACCAGTTCTTCATGGGCGCCTTCGGCATGAACTCCGCCAAGTACCCACCACACCCATCATCATTATTATTGCCTCCTCCCCCACCGACATCGTTTGCGTGCCTCACCGTCTCGGCGTGTGCGGCGTGTGCGGCGTGCAGCTACCAGGGCGCGTTCACGGGCTCGAGGATTAGGAGGAAGATGTGGCAGGCCAACGCCACCGATAACCGGATGTTCATGGTGGGCGTCCTCCTCGCCAACGTCTTCTACCGCGACGGCAAGAAGTACCAGGGCGTCCTCGGCTGGGTCAACTCCTGGTAACGTGCATCCACCTCGCCCCACTCCCACCACGCGGCGCACTTACACGACCGCACACAACCGCACACGCGCGCGTGTGTGTTTAGGTATGTGGGTCTCGCGCTGGCCAACGTGATGGTCCACCAGGGCCTGTTCACGGCGCTGGCGGTGCACCTGCTCTACGACGCCCAGTTCTTCGTGGCGGGCTACCTCATCAACAAGTACTTTGCCAAGAGGCGACCCAGCCTCGACGACCTCTGAACAAGTAACTCTTGCAGAGCCTCTTTTTTTTCTTACCTCCTCTCCCTGCACATGTCCCTCCTTCCTGTTGAACACACACACAAATAGACATTAAAAAGACAACAACTTATTATTAAGGTGTCAAGTGGACACCTCCAAGGTGTCATTGAAGGGTGTTCCTGTGGGATATGAAGTGGCTTGAAGAAGTGTTGCAGGTAGATCACCTGCATTGTAGCAAGTGAGAGCATGTAGAGTTTGGACAGATGATCAGTCAGCCTCTGTCTATGCCATAAAGGCTTTTTTAGCAGATGCCACACCTTGGTGGGGTGTTGAGGGTTGATGAATCCCTTGGGTTGACAGACATAGATTTTGTCTTCAAGGTCCACTTGGAGAAAAGCAGTCCACATCCATTTGGTGTATCTCCAGGTCCATCTTGATGGCAAGGGTGAGAAGAAATCTAGCCTGTACATCTTGGTCTTCCTGATCATGTTGTGCTCCACCTCATTGTCTTCAGCCATTTAGATGTGTTGGGGGATTGGAGAGCCTGGTGGTAATTGGCAGGAGTTGTTGCTGTGTCCTGCACAGTCATCATGGTGTGGGCAACACACATCTCAATGAGTCATTGTGAGAACCCTGGTGTCCAATGTTGGTGGTGACTGTTGCTGTAGCTGACCATTCTTGCTGGGCAGTGCTGGTGTTCTACAGCTTCCTGTTCATGAGGTGGTTGCTGGCCATCACGCCCACCAACTACCCACTGCTGGTCTGCACGCCTCCAATGAGGTTGTCCAGCTCGTCCAGCTCGGCTGCTGGGCCAAAGCGTAGTTGTAGAGGTAAATAATATTATTACTTTTTTGTAAAGATAAATAAGAAAGTACTTAGTAAAGAAAGGTCAGTCGGTGGGGGCGCCAGCGCGAGCGGAGCGAGCGGTTTGTGAGGTGGGCGGCTGCTCGTGGGGTCGTGGTGGTCGGGTCTTGCCTGCGAACCGCTCTTCGCACGCGCCAACGCGGGCGAAGTTGGCGCGGCCAACGGGCAGGGAGACGGCGTTGGCCCCGTAGTCCGCCCACAGGCACACGGGGCATATACTCCACGCTCCCCGCTCGGGCAGGGTCAGGTAACCACAGCATTCGCACGCCACCTGCTGGTGCTGGTGCTGCTTTTCCTCCCTCTCGTCCTCCATCTTTGTAAATGACATTTTTTATTTCTTTGTTTTTGTTCGTTCCACTTCACGATGATTTGTTTGCTGGTGCGGCTCTCTTGCGCGTCACTCGAGGGGGTCCAGGGAGTAGCAGCGGCAGTTGCAATCGGTCACCGGGCACTCGACGTGGTGCGCGAACCAGTCCATGAGGTGGGCCGCGTGGCCACCGTGCCTGCAGGTCTGGCACCACGTGTACCAGTCCTCGAATTTGCTTCCGCCCTCCGCCCAGTACACTGCCAACACCCCCACATTGTTAGTGTGTGTGTTGTGTGTGTTGTGTGTGTTGTGTGTGTTGTGTGTGTTGTGTGTGTTGTGTGTTGTGTGTGTTGTGTGTGTTGTGTGTGTTGTGTGTGTTGTGTGTTGTTTTGTGTGTGTGAGCGTCGCCCAGTCTCGGTGCCGCAAYGGACAACGTACGTTGCTTCTCGCTCGGGTTGCGGGACCCGCTGAAGACGGGCGTGGAGCAGCCGAGCGGCAGCAAACAAATGGAACACAGCGGYAGCGGCTTSCCGCACGACGGACAAGACGACACCTGCGCGAATTCAAAAGCACGCCCCCATTCGATTAGTCAAAACTAATTTAAAATAATATACTGTGAATAATAAATAGAGTACCTTTTGCTTYCCGCTGGAGGCCTTGGGCTGSGGGGCCATGCCGCGGCCGCGGCCCATCTTGGCGCTCAGCATGTTCATCGACAGCGACTGGCTGCAGAAGTTGCATCGCGCGAACACCTGGGGAGCCACCACCGCCCAGCCCCRGTCAGCGAACCACACACACACACCGCACGCGCGCGCATACGCAAACCGCACACGCKCACGGACGCGYCAGCGGTACCTGGCCTGGAGGCTTGGGCTCGGAGACGGTGGCGATGCGGGCGACGTCGAGCAGGGCGCGTTCGTGCCAGAGCTGCCACATGTCCAGCAGGTTGCGGTAGCAGTCCATCCAGTGCTCCACCCGCTGGTCTCTGAACACCCGCGGCACCACGTGCGCCATCACCAAACACGCCTGAAAAGCACGACACACGCACGACACACGCACGACACACGCACGACACACGCACGACACACACGGGGGTCAGGCAAGATCACTGA
>CACVKS010004143.1:0-10383 GCA_902749335.1 Acanthamoeba triangularis
CTCTTCTACCCTATCAGCATTGTCACAAACCTCCCCCACGGTGGCGCTACACCTCCTGCTTCATCGATCTTCTTCGCAAGATCCCATAACAACATGGACTACTTACCATTATGCAAGCGCGGTCTCTCGCTGGCGACGCTCTTTTCCACCCCACCCAACCTCAACCACGAGCCGCAAAATTGTGTTACCATTCAAAAATGTTTCAAGGTCAAGGCGTGTCACTGCTTGAGCACAGCCTCAACGTGGGCGAGGGTGCCGTTGTTGGCGGCGGGGGTCAGGCCCAAGATGCGGGCCATGAGGTTGTAGATCTCGATGTTCTGGAAGGACTTCTCGATCTTCACGCCCGACTTGAAGTGGGGTCCACGGCCTACGAAGATGGCTCGCATATCCGTGTACTGTGCGACAAACAGGAGAGGTGGAACACAAGGTGAGCGTAGGACACGACACAACCGTGGCCAATGCCAAGGACGCACCTCGGGATCGTATCCATGGTCGCCCTTGATGGGGGCAGCGTCGCTGTTGAGTGCCACCCATCCCAGGTCTGTATTGCATTGGTTGGGGTAAGCGGCCCACATGACAGCCACTGGACACACGCGCATTGTCGTACCCAGTACGCCCACAACGGGGGTTATCCGGCGATTGTCGTTGTAGTGGAATCGCGCGGGCAGATCCTGCTTAAGGTAGGCGGACATGTTGGGGTGCGCGTTCTGGAGTGTGTTCACCAGCTGCTGTTCGTCCCCTAGGTCTACGGATAAACAATAAACAATAAATCATCAAACAATTTAATATCACAGAGACAGGGACGTGACTGACAAGGCGCAGGGGGCGTACTGTTGGGTATGAGCATGAGAATGGGTCCATCGTTGATGACCCTAACGGTGGCCGGGTTGATGTAGTCCTGGAGGCGAATGACTCGCTCGGGCGAAAGAGCTGTCATGCCATGGTCGGACCTGGTAGTGCGACGTTGGCGAGTGTCATGGATCAACAATAAAGAATAATGGTCGCACGCACTTAGAGAGAGAGAGAGAGAGTGGGGGGGGGGGCGAGACGCATACACGAGGATGATGTCAATTGCATCAAACATGTCCCTCTCTTTGAGTCCGGAAATGAGTTTACCGAGAGCCGCGTCGGCCGCTTCGATGGCCTTGACCACCTCCGTCTGTAGTTTGTTAACACCAAAAGACACGGAGAGACATGTGGGCCACACAACAAACGAACCCTGAGCGCTGAGAGCGAGCCCTGCGAGGGGACGGGGAGGTACGTACCGAGTTGGGTCCGTAGTAGTGGCCCTGTGTGTCCACTCCCTCGAAGTAGAGGGTGAGGAACGTCGGGCGCTCGTCCACACCGTAGTCCAGCCATTCCAGCACCTGGGCACAAGGAAGTGAATGAACGAGTGAAGGGGAATCAAAAGAGTGTAAGCTGTTGCCAGAGACTCGAAAGAGCGTCGTACTTGGTTCACGCGGCTTTCGTAGGGTGTGGCGCCATTGTAGGGGACGTAGTAGGACGGTCGGTAGCCCTTGATCTCGGCCTCGCTGCCTGGCCTGTGGGTCGGTTGGTCATGCGCTGGTGCCGTGCAAGCTTGCTGCTTGAATCCCCCCCCCCCACATCACGCCCGACGCACACGCCTCGTACTTACGACACGTACCAAAAGTAGGTGCCTGCCCTTTGGCCCTGCTTCTCCGCAGTCACCCACAGCGGTTCACCTCCCCACCATCTACCATCTGGACATGGCGCCAACGTACATTGTTAAGAGTGTATACTACTACTGCACCAGAGATCTCATAGAAAGCAGACAGATATTGTATATAAATATATAGGAAAATGGCATAGGTGGTACCTGTGACTTGCTTGGCGTCTCTGATGCTGAAGGTGGCGTTGAACACGGGGTCATACATAGTGTTGCTGACGATGCCATGGCTCTCCGGGTAGAGGCCGGTCACAACCCTGCGTGTGCGTTCGGTCAGGGAGAGAGCAGAATAGCTGTTGGGCACTGGCTGTGTGCTGGAAGCGTACGTGTAGTGATTGGGAAACGTTTTGGAGGGGAAGCTGGCGATGAGACCGTTCGACAGCACCACGCCCTGCTGGATCAAGGATCGGATGTGCGGCATCTCTACACGTTCCACGAGGTGTACGCGGGCAGGTGTCAGGCATCGGGTGGTGTCGTCCACGCCATCATCATCACCAAGTGTGCAGTGGTGCGCGTGCGTACCAACGTCGCTGCGTGACAGGTACTCGTTGCGGAAGCCGTCAATAGAAATGAGCAGGACTGTGGTTTTGAGGCCTTCTGGCGGACTCTCCCCGTCACTGCACAATATAAATAAATAAATAAATAAATAAAATAAATCACAAATACAGATAAAATAAAATAAAATATAATAACTCTCCCTTTGTTCTTTCAAAGAAAAACGGGGGGGGGGGCGAGCACTATTGCCAGACGACAAGAACGAAGCCGATGAGGACGAGGACGGCGGCCAAGAAGAAGAGGGCCGTGGTGATCATCAACCACCGCCTCCGCCGCTGGCTCTCGTCGTCGAGCTGCGAACCGCCGCTCAGCCCACACCAAGCCCGGGCGCGTCCTGTGCACGACCCCTCCTGTGCCACCATTTGGGCCAGCTCTGCGTCATCGTCACCAGCCCCACCCAGCGTCGCGTACGCTCCCCTCGACCCCATCTTGTCTGCGTCTTCGTCAATGTCGACAAGAAAAACTCGAAATGAGAAAGAAAAAGAACCAATCTCCGCTTCTTCATTGCCTCCCCACTTGCGGTCACGATGACGGGGCTGTCGGGACCCATTAGCCGAGGCACTGGTAGGCGTCGTCTCCTTGGCAGTGGATGAAGAGCTGCAGGCAGGCGTAGCCTTCCACGCTGTGCGTGGCCATCACGACGGCAAAGTCCGAGTTTGGATCCAACAGCTCTGTGATCGTGTTTGCGTCAGCGCGGCGTGGGTGGTGGGGTCGTCATCAGGCGAGGCAAGGGGGGTACTGATGCTTTGGCCCAGTGAGGGCAGCCTGGATTCATTCACGAAAAGTGGGTCGACGAACGATAGGCTGGGCAGCGTCTCGTTGAGGAAAACGGCGTAAATGGTGAACCCTGCGCGAGCTGTGTCAGTTGTGGTGGTCGTTGGTCGTTGGTCGTTGGTCGTTGGTCAGACGACACACGTACCGGGAAGCCCTTTCACTTGGTTGGTTGACGTGATCATCATTGCGTCGACACCTGGAACTCGACTGAATGCATGCGCGCCCCACCGCATCTGTTCCCGGTGGTGAATGTGTGTCACCTGATTGAATCACGATGAGGATGCCCTTCTGCTAAGGTGGTGTGTTTGTTACCGTCGGCGAAGCGCTCGAGTCGAGCACGCCGTGGCGGAAGTGGTGCGGGGGCCGGAGGCCGTAGTCGAACAAAAGACCGCGCGTGGTGCTGCTTCCCTGCCAGTTGGGCACCACCTGCGTCCAGAACAGCTCTGTTGCATTGTCGTTGGTGAACAGGGTGTTGGACTCTCCCTGGAGATAGGTCACATGGCCCAGCGTGAGGCTCAGAGATCCCTGAAGTGTGCCAAACGGCAAGGGTTAGTGTCACTCCCTCCCACACCCAGATCGCACATCAAGGGAAGGGGGCGTAACGACCTGCTTGGTGACCACGTAGTTGATGATCTCAGATGGCTGACTAGGGATGTCGTTGGTTCGGATCACGAACAGCTGGTCCTTGCCGTTGCGCTGATAGCTGGCGCCAATGACTGAGGACATTGGCACTTCACCCGCTGGAATCTGAGAGCGTGGGCCGGTTGGCTACTATGTGAGATGCGTTGCGAGCGGGTTACGTACTTGGACGGCGGTGATCGGCTCGATCGTGTCGGCAGTGATGGCGGCAATGTGAGTGAGCGAGACCAGGTAGATGACCTTGACCTCCGTCATGTTCGTGGAGCTGTCCGGTACGATCTTTTCCCACAGCGGGAACGCCGAGCTCGTGCCGAAGCAGTACTTGTGCAGGAGCGCGTACCCTTGCGAGGGCTGCAGGGTGGGAATCTCGTAGTCGTAGAAGCAGTTGTTGGCGTCCTGCAATAGCACGCGGATGGACGCAACCCAGTCCACCAGCAGCTCGAACGACAGCACCAGCCCGTTGACCGGCTTCACCTCCGGTGGCAGTGGCCACTGCATCGCCTCGGACACAAGTGCTCTGCCGGAGTCGGGGGAGTGAAACTTCTACAACGGCAGTTAGTGCAACTGCGGTTGTGTTGAACCCATGTTGTACCCCCTCGTGACGGAGAACCAGGGCGAGGTGTCCTTGTTCAGGGGCGAGCAACCGTTGGACACGGTGACCCCTCCCAAAGCAGGACACACCCAAACAGTGCAGCAGCCCAGCCAGACCAAAGCCACCACAAGCAGAAGGCGTGGGGCGGCCATGTGGCGGTTCTATCTGTCCTGTTGCTCAAACAGCAACATATCTCAGTTGTTCGTCTTCATCTCGCTGCCTTGTCGGGCCACCTTCTGGCCAATCGGGTGCGAGCGAGAGTGTGCCACCTTGGTGTTGATGTTGATGGTGTTAGTGTGACGTTTATTGGGCATTCGCAGCAACAAGCTCAGCGTGGTCCGGAGGGGACGCCTGCGGTTGTGAGGTCTCCGCATGGTGGTGTGGGTGGTGGTGGTTCTCGGGCTTCCAATCCTGCTTGATGAAGGGTCGCTTGATGGAGGTGATGAACGCATTCTTGGTGCTGAGCACGTCCTCCTGTTGGTTCAGCGCACACTCAAGTTTAGCTCATCGCGCATTAACACCTCGCAACGCTTGAAGAGTGGCAGTAGGAGGGAGGTGCGTACGACGGGAGAAAGGTCCTTGTAGGTGAGCAGGGGTCCAGGGCCGACCATGAGGTAGAGCTGGAGCGCCCAGTAGGAGTAGGAATCGAGGCCCAGCTTCTTGGCACGCTCCACGGGTCCGCGGTCGTGCTTGGGCAGGCAGCAGGGGGAGAGGATCATGGCGGCCAGGCCGGGCGTGTTGTTGTACAGGCCCACGAAGGTCTGGCTCAGCTCGCCGCACAGGTGCACGCCCAGGAAGAGACCCACCCTCTTCCTCCGCTTCCGCCTCTGCTCCTCCCTTCGCGCCGCTTCCTCGGCTTCGCCGTCGGCTACCACCTCCTTGTCAACGTTGGCGTCCGACGTCGGCTCGTGCTGCTGCTGCTGCTGCTGTTGGGGCTTGTTGCGCTGCTGTTCGGCGACCCACTTGCGGTGGCGCCGGGCCTTGCGGTTGCCCTCGTTGCCGCCCTCGGCGCCGAGCTTGCGCGAGATCCACTCGTTGAAGCGTCGGTGGTGCACGTCGGCGTACTTGAACTTGACCCCGTCGAGCGCGTTGAAGTGTTCGAGGTTCATCTTTTGGTCCTTGTCGATCGCGTAGATCTTGGTGAACTGGCCCGGCAGCATCTTGCTGTCTACTCGATAATTGAGATTGATGCGAGAGAGCAACTGCTTCACCTTGACGTAGCTGGCCCAGGCTTCCGTCAACTCCTTGGCCAAATTCTTGTGATTGAGGAATTGGTAGTAGTCTGGATGGATGAAATCGCCATGCACCAGCTCGCCCCACCACGGCTGCGCCAGGCATTCGACTAAATCTTCCGAATAGGCTTCGGGATGAGTCTTGATTCGCTCTAGCAGGAAGTGAATCGCTCGTCGTGGCTTCATCCGTTCCTTCTTTGGTCCCTCCGCGAGAATAGGCGCATCGAACTTGCCATTCTCTTGTCCGTTGGTCTCCATCTCGTCGCCTTTTGATTCAACTATATCATTTCTTTGGATTGAAAAAGACTCCTGAAAAGGAAGAGCAAAATTTCTCTCACTCGGTGCCGTACCGATCGTAGTTGCTCCTCTTCGTCTTGTCGCGTAGGACCTGGTAGGCCGCGACCACTCGCTTGAAGATCTCGCTGTTCTTCTTCTTCTCCTGCTCCGTCTTTTGCATGTCGGGATGGTACTTCATCGCCAGCCGACGGAAGGCCGTCTTGACCTCCTCCTCGGTGGCCGTTCCTTCCTTGCCCGAGAGCTCAAGCAGGCGATAGTAGCCCTTGGGATCGACGCTCTGTGGAGCGAGGTCAACAGATAGCCCCAGAAGGCGTGGTCGCAGAATGAGTGTGACGATCACAGGAGTGCGTACTGGGCTTTTTGCTTCTGCAGTGCTTCTTCAGCGACTCTCCTCTGCTCCTTTCGCCAGGCGGCGTAGAAGGGGTAGTATCGTGCAGCCACTCCTGCAGGGCGTGATTAAGCTGTGCGACCTTTACCAGCGCTACAAGAAGCGGAGCGGAAGCAACGTTACCTGCGACTACAGACGCCAGCCCGATGGAAATAAAGCTCGGTATGTTAATGAAGTCGAAACCCAACGCCGCTGCCCCGGCAATAGCACCCAATGCCGTCAAGCCGCCCACCTGCCCATGCGCTGAGTTAGTCACGCCGACGATTCGGGTCCTGGCCTTTGCGCTGACGTAACGCTCGTACCTTGAATGAAGAGTAGTGGTGCTCACCGCCCACTTGGCCGTTAACGCCATTCACGAGCGCCCTGAAATTGTGGCCCATATAGCTGTATTCCACGACGTAGGACGGAAGGTACACCGGGAACGGCTGGGGGAGGCAGGAAGCAGTCAGACAGATCATTTGCGCGTGAAGCCAATCCATACCTTGATGTCACCAATGAAGTCAAAATCAATTGTGACTGAGCGGACGTCGTCTGCGCTGTACAGGATCCTGTACGCCACACCGAACGGTGAGTAAGAGGCGAGCGGGTCTAAACCGATTGGGTCTAACCCGCGAAGAGCCTGACCTACCGCAGGTATTCGGATCCGTCGTGAAGGATGTAGGACTTGAGGTCGGCAATGAGACGCTCTCGCGCCACCGATGGAAACATTTCAAAAGGTTCGACCTCGCGCTTCTCTCCGTGTGGTCCCTCCATCATGGCCGACGTCATCCGTTTGGCGGCGTCGACGTACTGGCCCTTCATGGCCTCGGCATACTCTTGCTTGTGGGCGTAGGAGGCAAAGACTTGCATTTCCGGTTGGTTGTTGTGGAACTTGATGAGAGGCCTGACACACAAAGAGCGCAAGTGTGTGAGTTGAGTCATCAGTGCGTCTCCGAGCCGCTGGGCTGCACGTACATCTTGTGCCTGTTGGTGGGTTGCCACTGCATACTGGCTCTCATCTCCATCCTCTTCGTGCGGATGTTGTACTCAGGGCGAAGTACGCGGTGGCCAACCTACAAAACAATTAGTACCGATGAGTTACTTATCAATGTAAATAAATGTAAATAAATAACTAAATAAATAAGTGAAAAAATGAACACACGCACCTCGCCAGAAACCGTGCCCTTGACAGAGGCCTCGAACACCCAGAAGGGCAGAAAAACGGGCCGCACGTCGCTGCTGGTCTTGAGGGTGGTCATAAGTGGCGACAGCCAAGACTGCTTGTGGAACTTGTCGAAGGCGTTCAGCGCATCGGTGGGCGATAGGCGGAAGTCCACCGCGTAGGGGTTGAGCGGTTTGTAGCCTCGCTTGAAGACCAGCGTCGCAGCAACTGTGGAAGCACTGCCACCGCGCCCAACGCTCGCAGCTGTGAGCCTCACCCGCGCCGCCAGCAAGAAGGGAGAGGAAGGCTGCCGGGCATGAAGGCGTGAGTGTTGCATCGACCACGCGAGGACTGGCCGCTGTGCTCGCTTCATCTTGTCGTCTTGGCCCACCGAAAAGATAAAGAAACTCGAAATGAAAGAAAAGAAAACAAAAACGCGCCAAAGACAAAAGGCGGGAAAAGACAAAACGTTCGGGAGCAGCAACACATTGCCATCTGCCGAGGAGGTGTTGAGAAGGAAAAATCATGGTGCTAATTGGGGCGGATGTGCATGTCTATAATGATTTGAAGCGGCTGCGAGGTGCTCGGCTTCCTGCTCTCACTATTCTCGTAGCCCCTAATCCGGATGCCATCGCTGCGAGCTACATTCTCACGGTACGTGCCGATGGGCTGGTTTGAAGATGCTGGACGGATCTGATGATCTTTCCACCTGTAGTTGATTCTCAAACGGGAGGACGTGCCGTACGTGCTGCGTCCCACCAAGGGCTATGAAGACTTGTGCGAAATCGCCATGGAAGAGATGGCAAAGGGAGAGGTTCTTCTTCCTCGCTGCTGTTGCTGGGGCGCTTTCAAGTTTCTCATCCCTTTCCCTCCCTTGATTGCCACGGCAGACGCGCGCTCTGTTCCTCATCAACTGCGGGGCGATGGTCGACCTCGGCCGGTTGCTGGAGCTGAACGAGACCAACATTCAGGTGTTTGTGCTCGATTCGCACCGTCCCTACAACCTGCGCAACATCTACCACAAGCAGGTACGTCACCTAGTCTCGTCTCGTCGTCTTCAGCATCGTCACGGCCGCGACGATGGACTTATCGTCGACTTGGTTCCGTGCTGGTCCTGTGCGCAGGTGTGGCTCATCGACGACGGCACCACGGCTGGGTCCGATCTGCCCCGACTCGAAGACATGCTTGACGATCCGGCTTTCGAGGAAGAGAGCGATGAAGACGATGAAGACGACGATGAAGAAGAGCAATACCGACGGAATGACTACGAGGACGACAGCGGGATGTCCGAGGAGCGCGAGAGGGACCGGGAGTACAAGCACAAGATGAGCAACCGGAAGCGCTTCGCGAGACAGATATCGAAGCAGCCGCGAACCCAGGTCGAGAAGGAGTACTACGAGCAGGAGACCAAGGACGGCCTCTCCTACGGCGCTTCCGTCGCCGGCCTGCTGCTCGAGATGAGCTCCCAGGTCTACCAGAACGGCGTCGACCTCAGGTCAGTGCAGTTGCAGGCCCGGCGTGCGATTGTACTGCAGCCAGTAACTTGCTGATGCGGAATGGTGGTGATGCTGCACAGGTTCTACTGGCCCGCGATCATCGGTCTCACGGACCAGTGGCTCCACGGACGGATCGACGACGCCAAGTACAAGTTCGAGGTGGAGGTCCACCAGAACGAGATCCAGAAGTACAACGTGAGCAAGATCCGCGAGGCGCAGGCCGTGCGGGCGCAGAGCGAGAAGATCAACAACGAGAACTACGCCGTGGACTTCAACGTCCTCCCGCCCAACTTCCGGTACACCAACGATTCGAGCGTGCTCGAACAGGTCACCTGCACCGACGACTTCAAGCGGGCCATACGAACGTCCGGCCACGCCCACGTCGAAATCTCGAGCGAGTAAGTCAACCAACTCGCCTCTTTCCCGTCCTTCACTATGTCGTATTGTCCATGCTCCTTACAGCCAATCGCAGGTATCGATTTATGCTTTACCGCCACTGGAGCCTGTACGACAGTATGTGGCACTCGCAGTACATCGCCACCCGCCTCGGCATCTGGAAGGAGAACGGACAAAAGGTGAGTGCACACATTTTTCTTGACCAGTCTCGTTGCCACAACTGAACTAAACGAGGGCGTGGTTTCAATTGGCCTACATGGATGGTGACAGCGGTTGGACGTGCTGCTGGCGAGGATGGGCGTGCCTTTGAGCCAGGCCAAGGAGAACTGGAACTGCATGGACAACACCATCAGGGAGCAGTTCCAAAACAACGTGCAGCAGGCGGCCGCGCAGTTTGGCCTCACCGAAACCTGCTACCCCTCCTTTGTCCTCGTACGTCTCTTGCTCTCGCTCCACCTTGGCCCTCCCTACGCCATTTCTCTCGCGAGTGTGCTGCGTCCACCTGACCAGTCCCGGTTCTGCAGCAAAAAGGCTTCAAGTCGAAGATCTCCGCCGCCGATCACGTGTACACCATATCAAGGTACTTCGACTACCCCAGGCACGATAGAGAGAGAGAGAGAGAGAGAACAGGTTGCTAACGTTGACTCCCTCGCATGATGCAGCCTGCTGGAGGGAGCGGACGGCTGGGCCGAGGATGAAAAAGAGGAGAGGGAGGAGGACAAGAAGTGGGTATCCAATTTTTGGCGAGCCTTTGACTCGCTGTCGCTCCGACAAGACGACGCCTACGATCTCCTGCAGCAGCGAGGTATATGGATCACCGAGCCAAGCAAGGATCCGAAGCGCTAGGTCGCCCCGCGCTTGGTACTAACACGACCGTCGCAGGTATCGAGCTGGCCATCAACCTGCAAAGGGCGATTGTGAGGCAAGCCGCCGACGTCGTCGAAAAGGTGCGCTTCCCCCCAATTCCTAGAGGTCATGCCAGACAATGCAATTAAGCTAACATTAATACCCCTCTGCCCTCTCTCTCGTACTCTCATGTGCAGAGATGCATCACGCACTGCGGTCCGATTCGCTACACCATGCTCCATCAGACTCCGGACCTCAACTATTTCATCCACCCGCTGGCGCTTCGTAAGCTCGCCCTGTTCCTCGTCGAATACGTCAACGTACACCCCCTCTCCCACCC
>CACVKS010004262.1:0-10098 GCA_902749335.1 Acanthamoeba triangularis
GCACTACACTCAATGAGTCCACGTGTGCGATGGATGAAGAGTGCGATACGTGACCAAAACGAACCTTGGATGTGTCATACACTTCGACGGCCACCACGCCCTCGACTTCCATGGCCTGTGCCTATGTCGAGCCGGCAGGGTCAGGCGCCGCGTCGTGTGTGCTCCATGGATTGTGGAGGGGCGAGGGAGGCGGAGTACCTGGTAGAGGCGAGGCTCGGGCAGCTTCGTGACGGTAAGCTGCCGGGTCGGGTCCTTACTGTTGACTCGCGCCTCTGGTAGGTCTTCACTGTTGTGCCCCAGGTGCAGGAAATCCGCAAACCGGTGGACGATCATCCTGCAAGTGTGGCATGGCGTATCGTGGATTGTGAGTGTTGTGCGTGTATCGTATGCGTGGGACTGTACGGGGAGGCACGGACCTGTCAAACGCGGTGAGCGAATGGGGAAAGGTGTAAACGGCGTGCGCTGCGGCCGTCTGACGGAACTTGACGAGGTCGGTGAACCAGTTCCGGTACTGCTCGTGCACCAATATCTCCTTGATCTTGCGCTCCTCTTTGGCCCTCTTCTTCGCCGCTTCGCTCTGTACGTATTACGCAGTTCCAGACCAACACCGCGTCAGCCGACAACGCACCAGGGCACTCGAACCAAGACACGCTTACCGTCAAAGCGTTGTTGCCGTTCTTGGTTTGGTTGTACAACTCGTGATTCGAGTGCTTGTAGACCAGCGCCAGATCGAGCCTCCCGACACCCTGGGCGACGCACCAGTTGGTCATCAGGATATCGGTTGTCACCTGGTCGCCTGATGGCCACGTACCCGAATGTTAAATTCGCTTTCGACTTCCTTCCAGCCCCTGGCCCAGCCCGACACCACACGCTCGTTGCGACAACGCCAAAACTTGCCTCCCCCTCCTGTTGCGACCACATCACGTCACATCACCACGCCACCCAAACATGCCCGCTTCAGTGCCCACGTGAACGATGATGGCCTTCGGTCGGGCGACCCTCAGTTGGTCATGCGTACGCCCACCCTCGTCGGTGAGGGATCCGGCACGAGGACCGGCTGGACTGCCCCACGGACTGGCGCACGGAACCGCGACGTCCAGGCTATTCACTGTACTCGCACCACGTACACGCACTCAGTGGTCAGGGAGTGGCGTCGAGTGCCTGCAACACGTGAGAGTACCCGAGCTGAGTAGTTGCATGAGTTTCTGCTTGGTGCGGTAGTGGGCTGGTCCTTCGTTTTTGGGGTCTCCTGYAGTGYGGRGTTAATAAGAGGAAACGCGAGAAGCGACAAGCGACCTYCTTGGAGCTTCGAGCCGCACGCTTGGTTGTKGTAGCAAGGCAKCTTCKTTGGACCGTGGACGCTCCGCCCCACACCTTCGGAGAATGATGCCCTGTCGCTGCAMCAACKCTAAGCGTCACTCCMRCCACCGGCTGTGGTGCACMAYTACTCCAAGCCGATAARRTGCTGAATCGTTTCGCGGGGTGTGCGCCCATGCGTTGCATCTTTTGTGTTGCGCTGTCCTCTTCCCCGCGACCAATTTCTACGYGGAAAAAGGWTTGGAATTGATGGCATGYATTTATTGTCGACYGSRCYGAACGGAACATCACCTCACTGGCCGCCCTTCTTCTTCATGCCGGAGACCACGTCATCCACTCTAAGCAAAAGACAGGCGGCCTCGATGGCGGTCTTGATGGTCTGCGCCTTGACCGAGTAGGGCTCGAAGACGCCGAGACCCATCATGTCGGCCAGGGTGCCCTTTACGCCGTCAATGCCCCACGACTGGTTCTTGCCCTCGGCGTGCTTGGCCCTCAGCTCCGTGAGCACGCGCACCACGCTCGCGCCGCAGTTCTCCGTCGACTTCTCCCGGAGGGCCTGCGAGATGGTCATCTCGGTGGCACCGCCGCCGGGGCACAGACGCGGGTCCAGCAGGATGTTACGTGCCACGCAGGTGGCGTCCTAAAAGAAAGGAAGAGGACAGGCGACGCGATGAGAACGACGGCCTTGACTCTCGGCGATACTGTATTGCGTTGCAGAGTGCTGAGAAGGGGGAAGGTACCTGGAGGTTCCTCTCGACCTCCTTGAGGACGTCCTTGCTGGCGCCGCGCAACAAAATGGTGCAGGCCTTAGGCTCCTTGCAGTCCTCGATGAACGAGAAGTACCTGGATTCACGCGAGCGTTAGTCGAGCCGAGATACGAAACGACAAGATAACCACAACGAAGAAACACTGACTAAAAGCGTGTCCAGAATTCAGAAATACCACTACTCATATGTCGAGATCATGAGATTCAGACACACAAAGCAATCATCACAGCGTCGGGGCACAGAGTTGGGTGTATAAGAGGGGCTACGTACTCGTCACCAATCTTCCTGACTTCGAAGAGCCCGCATTTGGTACCGAGATCGGACTCCTTGGCCTCCTCGACTCTGTTCACGATGACGGCGCCAACAGCTCGGGCGATTCTGTTGTTGTCGGTCTTGCGAAGCCTGCGGAGCGCAGTGATGTTGTTCTTCACGAAGTAGTGCTGCACAAGATCTGTTGCGTGGGAAGTGCCATAAGCGAACAAGTGAGGTGGTGGCTGGTGAGGGGTGCGGTCACTGACGTACCGGAGACGCCCTTCTCCGTGATGACGAGGTCGGGCTTGAGGGCGATAATGTGGTCGCAAGTCTTCTTGACCCACTCCTCCTCGGCCCTGAGGATCGCCGTCCAGTCGCCCTCCTTGGTGACATCCATCATGATGTTGTTCTCGCCCTTAGTGTACTCGAGGGGGCAGTCGAGGAGGAGAATGCGGGGGTTCTCGATCCTGCGCTTCATCTTCGAGTGAAGCACGTCCTTGTTGAGCATCACGCCCTTGAGCACATAGCTGTCCTCCAGTTCGCCACCAGGCACCTGCGTGCACGCACGCACGCAAATACAAAGAAACCTGTTCACATATCGTCCAAGAGAAAGCTTTCAGGTGGCAGTACCTTCTCAATCTTGACGTAGCGCTTGATGTCGATCTCCTTGCGGTTGCCATCTTGGTGGACAACAGTGGAGACGGAATCGAGGGCAAGGTCGCACATAAGATCCATCCAGCGGCTGACGAATTTGGTGGAGAGGCAGCTCCTGATGATGCTCAAAAGCTCTTCGCGCTTGGAAATGTCAACCTTGATCGCGAGCTTGTCGAGGGCCTCGATAGCGTCGTCCCTGGCCTTGAAGAAGCCGCGGATGATGACCGTGGGGTGCATGTTCTTCTCAAGGTAGGGCTCTGCCACGGTGAGCATCTCGCCGGCTGAAGATATATCACACGATGTCAAAATTGCAATTTTTGTACGATCTCGCGGTGGAGGCATGGATAAGAATATATGAACTCATCGAAAGAAATCACAAAGAAATCGTGGGCTCGCGTACCGAGAATGATGACGGAGGTGGTGCCATCGCCAACCTCCTCATCCTGGGTCTTGCTGAGCTCGATCATGCTCTTGCCGGCCGGGTGGCTGACCTCGAGCTCGCGGAGGATGGCATTGCCGTCGTTGGTAAGGACGATGCCGCCCATGGAGTCGAGAATCATCTTGAGCATGGCGCGCGGGCCGAGAGCCGTGCGCACAACGCTGCAGACGGTAAACAGCAGATGGAAGCAAAAATTTTGCTGCTGCGGGCATGCATCGATAAAGGCAGCACAGGACGCAGATTGAATCCCTGTGGGGATGAAATAGGAGTACGCACTGAGCACAAGGATGGGAGCCTGCATGGGAGGGGCGGCCATGGTGTGAGATGCGAGATGAGAGACAGAGATAATCGAAGGCCCGACGGAAAAAAGAGCGAGAAAATGGCTCCTTTTCCCTCCACTTTTAATTGTGTTTTATTAGTTTTATTAGTTTTGGGTTTTTTTTTAATTCAAGCAGAAGTCTGTACAGGGTTGCTGCAAACAGTGCGGTGACTACCGGCGTTGGTCAAGGAAATGGACTCTTCGCAGGCTCTTCCAGTAAAGCGCAACTGTGATGATCCAGCTCCCCGTCCACGCAAACGATCGTAGCTTGGCCAACACCAAGTTGGAGCCTGGCCGCGGCAGCGTGAGTGAATGGGAAAGGGCACATGTGCGACGACGGGTGTGGGACGCCTACCGTAGATGTAAAAGATGTTGTAGAGCAAGCGGAGAAGCACGTAGGCAAGTGCTAGCCTGTCGACCACTCGCGCTTCCACCTTTGAGGAAAAGTGGAGTGAGTGGGAGAGATAAGCGAGAAGAAGCACAAGCGAGGAGATACCCGGGTGATGATGGCGAGCAAGATGGCTGATGCATAGACGGGGAAGGACTCCACCCCATTGGCATGCGCAGCGAGGCATCGCCTTGGAATCGTAGAGACTACATCAGCGCAGAGAACAATACAACCTCGTGGCTGTTGGGCACGTACCGCATATACGACAAGACGGCCTCCTTGTGCTCTTCATCCTCTGCTCTGCGGTGTAGACGGCTAGTGAGCAACAATTTTCGGGCAACTAAGGGTGGGTGCAAGAGCTCACCTGTAGATGTTGGATCGAGGTTCAATCTCATCCCAAAAGTGCTGGCCCAATCTGCGCATGAATTTCCGACGATAGAGGAAGATGGGACCCCAGGCAAGCCCCACACATGCCCCCAGCGATGCGAGGGAGATGGCCCATGGTCGCCGCCAGAAGGAGAGTGAAAAGGGGAAGACTGGCCCGCTGATGGTCGTCTGCGTGCCAGCCTCTGCCGCGGTCTGGATGAAGGAGTGCAGCATTGAGGAAGGAGGGAAGAACTGGTCCGGGCGGAGGAAGGCTGCAATGGGTGACGGGGCAATGGCAGACAGCTGTGCGCTCATTTGAAGATGATGGGAGAATTGAATTTAAATATAAATCTCGATTTATTTTATTTACCCTGGTTCGTCAGGCATAGGGATCGTCGTCTTCATAGGACGATGAAGCCGGTCGCGGTGGTGTGGTGTTCGACAATGGCGAGGAGCTGGGATGGAATCGAGGCGGCGGTGGGGTGAGCATGTCGAACAGCTCGCTCTGTCGCCGCTTGTCCACGTAGGGCATCATCTCCCACGACGTGAGGTAGACGATAAGCACGTCCCGGTTGGCTTGGGCCACCACGTCGTCCACAATGAGCCGCTTGAGGTGCAGATCCTTGGCGTACATCTCGATGAGCTCCTCAGCTAGCGATACTGGGCGATTCAAAGCAACAAAGTTAAGGTATGAGCGACTCACCATCGGAAGGCGGAGAAGCGTACCAGCCTGCGAGAGAGTGAGAGTGTTGCTCACTGGCGCTTGACCCATCATAACGTCTTGATTGTGCAGGCCATACAAAAACAAGGAGCGTTGAGGTGTATTCAGTGGGTGCAGTGGTTAGGGTGTGTCGATACCTCCTTTAGCCGCGGCGAGTCGCAGAGTTGTGCGAAGAGGGAGCAGCGCTTGCTCCATCTTGCCGTGCGTCAGTGCCTGGAGCGACGTAGAGCACCACATGATTCCCAACATTGACAAGAAGATGAGGGTTAAGCCCGTTTGACCCGGTGTGTGTTCGTCGTCGGCCTCCCGTACCAGTTCGTGGCATGTTTCGCGAAGCAGCTTGATGTAATGCCGGCACTGCTCGTGCAGCTTCCCCTCAACCCGCTCGATGATCTCCTCGCACGCACAAGCCCGTTACTACATACGCGCACACGAGAACGTGCCACCAGCAAGTGAGCAGGAAAGGAGACGTACCTCGGCGTTGTGACGCAAGCAACCCCAATGAGGGGTGTCTACATATCTGAGGGCAAGTTTGGAAGTGTTAACACAATTCCGGCGCGCACGCTAAAGAGGACCACTGTACAGCATCTCCATCTTGGCATTGATTAATCTGGTCAGCCGATTTTCACCCCTTTTGCTCGTTTCGCCCCACGCCTCCGTGTGTGATGTTAAGCCCTGCACCGCAGACTCGAGGGCAGGTCCCAATCGCGATCCTCCGCCCTCCACCCCGCCTTGCATGTTGGAATTAAAATTGTAACTAGAGGTATTTGTGTACACAAGAAATGATAAGGAAAATAAAAAGGTAGGAGTAAAACAAAAGATGGAAGACGGGGGGGTCGAGGTGGAGGTTGGGGCCACCTCCTCGTCGGTGCCGTCGCCCGAAGAGCACCAGGTGCAGGATTCCCTGATCGGTGTTGATAAGGGTGGAGTGCAGAAGAAGAGCGAAGTTCTGCTATCGACTACCGAGGCGACTCGGGAAGGCGAACAAGGCAGCCAGCCCACAGCAACGACAGCCACGGCATGCGATTCGAGTCCTCGCGGCAGCCCTCAGGTGCAAGCTTCCACGTTGCCAAGTGCCAACGTTGAAGAAGAGGAGGCGAAGCAAGGTACGCGCTCTGAGAAAGAATCTCGACAACAAGATGAACCGGGCAACGAGGTGCCACACGAAGCTGCGTCGCGAGAGCAGGCTCGCCTCGATGGGGCCGCCTCTCCGCCCACCTCGCCCGCTACAACACCTGCCGACCACCGTGCCGAGCCAACTCGTGAGAAGATTGAACCGAACAATGAAGATGAGAGCGTAGACGGAAGCGAGAACCGCACGAGCGACAACGTCACAGCCAGCGAAGAAGACGGGCAGCAACAGGCGGAGGGCAAGACGGAGGAAACGTCATCACCAGCGGCCTCGCCCTTGGACGGTGTAAATGGCGGCGCTGCTGTTGCAGAAGACAGAGCGAACGCAGAGGTGAAGCGAAAGGGAGAAGACCAAGATAGAGCGGAGAGAGACGAGGGAGAGGAGGAGGGAGAGGAAGAAGACGACGGACGCGGCCCGCCACCGCCCAAGGGGTCGGAGGTGTTTGTGGGCGGCTTGCACCGCGACGCCACCGAGGACGACGTGAGGGAGGTCTTTGCGAAGATCGGCGACATCTATGAGGCAAGCACAACCTTCTCCCAGCTCGTGTCGTGTGGTGCGGTGTGTGCGGCTGTGATTGTATTGACTGTATGATCGTGGTCATCGCAGCTCCGTTTGATGCGCGATCCAAAGACGGGGGCCAGTAAGGGCTACGCCTTTGTGCGCTACATGGAACCCACTTTCGCCGAACTCGCCGCCGATCAGCTTAGCGGCTACCTTATCATGGTAGCCTTCCCTCTCTGCCTTCCCCATGCTTCGCTCCCTGGGCTCACACAGGTGTCTCCACTTTCTCTCTGCACAGGGTCGTCCGGTCGGGGTGCTTGTGTCGCAGGACAACCAATCGCTCTTCGTGGGCCACATCAGCCAGGACTGGTCTCTCGAGCAGCTCGAGGCTCACCTCAAGGAAGCGGGCATCCGGGGCGTGGACCACATCATCTTCCAGCATGTACGCTTGGCCCACCACTCACACTCGCACGCATACTTGAAGTGCTCAAAAACAACAACGACAACAACGGCGGCGACGATGACAACAGGACCCGATGAACCCGACGAGGAACAGAGGGTTCGTGTTCATAGAGTTCAAGAGCCATCACGAAGCGGCGAGAGCGCACGGAAAGATGACCCGCGCCGACTTCCGGCTGGGCGGGCAGAAGGTCCGAGTGGACTGGGCCGAGCCCTTGAACGAGCCTGGCGAAGACGTTATGTCTCAGGTTCACTTCCCCACTTGCACGCCCACGCGACACGCGATCGCAAGCGGCCTTCCAATCTGATGCGTCATCAGGTCAAATCAATCTACGTGGCCAACCTGCCGCTCGAGGTGGACAACGAGCTGATCACGACGCTCTTTGGCGAATACGGGAAGATCGAGCGAATCGTCCTCTCCAAGAACCTGCCCACCGCGGTACCGCTTCTTGGCTCCGTTGTGCGCCCGATGAGTGGCGCGTCACGCTTACCCCGTGCACGGCGTATCTCTCTGATAGAGGCGAAAGGACTTCGCGTTTGTCAATTACGAAGAACGGGAAAACGCCCTTAAGGCCATCGACGGCAAGCACGGCTTCGAAATACAGGGTACACGCACACGCACACGCACACGCACACGCACACGCACACGCACACGCACACGCACACGCACACGCGCACGCATTCATGCAGTTGCGCCTAATGATCGTAATGCTCCCTTCAGGACGAACGCTGCAGGTGACGTTGGCGAAGCCGGTGGACGACACGTCGAAGCAGGCCAAGGGGAAGAAGGGAGGACCCGGGAAGGGAGGCGCGCCGACCGACCGAGACGGTGGCTTCCCACTTCGCCACAGCGCGCGAGGCAACCGAACGGGCCGGGGAGGCGGCATGGCGGGTCGCACGGCCGGCCGGCGCATGGAACCAAGCAGGCACGCACCCGCCCCTCCATTATCCTGTTCTTAGCGTTCCACCAGTGATATCTTTCGCTCACGCCCATGTGCGGTTGCATGTGTGCGTGTGTCTGTTAAAATGGGCGATTTGCAGGGGAGGAGTGAGGGACGGGCGAGGAGGTGTGAGGGGTCTGAACAGAATGGCATCACCGCATGATGGTGCGTTTCCTTCCTCGACCATGGAGCCAGCCATTTTCTTACGCGGAACGGACAACGTTGATGATCGTCTATATCACGTCCACACGATCAGACGACATGCCGCAATACGCGCATCAGCCGTCATACGATAGCGACGGGCTGCCATCGCCGGGGCTCATGACGCCGCCCGAGATCGCCCTGTCGCCCCTCGGTGGCGGCATGCTGCCCCCTCCTTCGCCCGGCGGCATTGTCGTCCCGACGCCGGCTCCCGGTGGCGGCGGTGGTCTCACGTTCCGCTGCGAGCTGTGTAACCTCGGGCTCAACTCCGAGAGCCAGCTGATGCAGCACTTCCAGGGTTCTGTTCTGACAGATGCGTTACTTCGTACGTGTCGTGTGCGATGTGTGTCGCAGCGCAAACGCATGCCGCCAGCGGGACACCAGGGCTTCGCACGAAACCCCAGGCAGAGGTCGGACGATCACACCGCGGCCAGGGTCTCGCCGCCCGGTTATCCGGGACACCAGCACCACCCTGCGACTGCCGACCCCTACGCACCGCCGCCATCGTATCCTCACCACTACTACTCTCCATCTCCGCCGTCCCCTCACCACTATAACTACCACACTCCCTATGCCGCGCCACACCTGCCCTCTACGGTACCCGTCTACTACGCTCCCTCGCCGCCGCCCGACTATCAGTACGCTACCGCTCCTCTTCGGGTGCTCGCTCCATCATTTGGCAGCTGCTGATTGCGCCTGGCCGTCTGCACACGCGCGCACAAAACAGTGGCGGTTACGGGCAAGCCTACGGGGCGGGCTATGCGAGTGGCGGCTATGCCGCACATGCATATGGAGCGCAGTATCCGCAGTACCCTCCCCAGGTGTACCCGCAATCCTACGCCCAGGTGAGTACCGGCCGAATACCGTGGTGTGTTTCATGCCACGCGTGCCCCGTTCGGGTATTCACCAAGTGTCTGTTTTGTATGTTGCAACAGTACACATCGGTCGCTACGCCATCAAGTGCTGGTGCAGCTCACGGGCAGCTATGAGAGACCAGGCAGCAGTTTTGCTGGGCTATTTACATGGGAAACCAAAAAACACTTCGTGCTGCATCACTACCCTGTGCGTTCAGAAACGCAGTGTGCCAGATCTGGAGGTCATTCCGACGCCTCTGGAAGGGTATGCCCAGCAGCATGGTTCTCATTGTTGATGGCTGCTTGGCCATTCTTGGATGCTTTCTGCTGACCCTTGCTCCTGCTCTCTTCCAGTCTTTTCCAGCCTGAGGGGAGGAATGTGTAAGCTAGCGGCAGAGTTGCCCAACCAGCACAAAGACCAGAAAGGTCACCTGCAGGATTCCACATTGAAGGAAGGCAAGTGAGGAGCTCATCCATCTGCTGCACAAGTGTCGTGACTTGTTTGCATCATGATCTTCATCATGTGCAGAAGTTGTGTTGTTTGAAAGAGAACATGAGAGAGGAGGAAGAAACACACCCTTTCATGCCAAAACAGTGTGTGATGGCGCTGAGGCATGTGACAGTGTTAGGGTGAATTGTCACCAGAGTTTCTGAGTGGCAGGTGGGTTTGGTGGCAGGTGGGTTTGGTGCAATCCTTCACCTCCCTCCAATTATCAGACTGCAGCCCCCCCTTGCCCAAGGCTCCACCAGTTCAATCACTCCATTAACTGAAAAAGCACTGCCTACC
>CACVKS010004328.1:0-12981 GCA_902749335.1 Acanthamoeba triangularis
CTCGTGGAGGATGCGCTTGAGCTCCAGCACATCGAACGGCTGGAGCTGGAGGAGAGCGAGCAGCTGCAGCATCTGCACCGGCTGCAGACGCGGCAGGGCATCCTGGAGCGCGAGGAGGTCGTCGAGATCGAGCTGGAGAAGCATGCGCAGGGGCTGGTAGAGGTGGAAGTGCTCCTTGCGCAGCTGGAGGAGCTGGGACAGCACGGTCTGCTCACGGCCGGCGTCGGCCGAGGCGAGCTCCTGGTGCAGCGAGGCGAGGGTCTCGGGCAGGAGCTGCCCCAGCAGCTGCTGGAGTTGCTGGAGCAGCTGGAGCTGCTGCACTTGCGGACCCGGAGGCACGAATTCGAAGATCTTCATGAGCTGCAGGATGGAGAGCCGATTGAGGAGCTGATAGAGCTGGTACACCTGCACTAGCAGGCCGAACGACGCCACCATTTCCTTCGGCAGCTTGTCGATCGCCTCCTTGTCCTGAGACGAGGTGGAGTCGTCACCGTCGCCGCCTTGGGGATGCTGATTGTCTCCATCTTCTCCATCTCCAGCCTTCGTCTGGCTGGCCTTGGCCACGCCGGGAGGAGGCTGAGCGTTCGTTGAGGAGGTGAGGGTTACGAGTCGATCCACTTGGGCAGACGTCGCATCGCGCAGTAATTCGCCTAATTGGCCAAGCAGCAGATCCTCGGGCCGATGCCGCAGGAATTGGGCCACGGTGGCCAGATGTTGGGGGTTGAGGCCTTGCAGGAGGATGATAAGCTCCAGCAGGTCATCTTGCAGAGTCTGGGTGTCCATTTCGAGAGGTTCGAGCAGTTGCACCAATTAACGACAAATTTCTATCTTCTCGAGAGAAGACAGAAGGAGGGGGTCCAATCGAAGATGAAGAAGTCTTGGCCGCGCTGGCGGTTGGATGGGGAAAGCTGTAGAAGATGTCAGGCCCAGAGGCGAGCCTAACCCGATCTCTCTTTTTCTAACTTTTTTCTAATTTTTCCAAGCTGGCCTACACGAGATGTCCAATACTTCAATCTTTCGGCCTCTTCTTTTCCCCTCCTCCAGCTTGCTCTTCCAGCCTTTTTCACATTCCACCACACTTTACACTCGAAATTTCCTGCAGCGGGAAAAAGCAAGGGCTGTGGTGGCGTGACGTCACAATGGAAAATTGTTTTTCTTTCTACAATTCTTGTGTTTTCTTTTGGCCACAGATCGCGGCACCAGCATTTCGTTCCTCCCTCGCTTGGACGACTTGATTGATCGAGGAAGATGACGTCATGGCTGGGTCGAATGAGCGGAATCCTTGCGCCGCTTCCTGATGCCTCCCTCTTGGCGGGCGTACAGCAGCTTACCGCTCGTCTGCGCGCTGCGACCACCCCAGATGAGCGATGTCGTGTAGTGAAGACCCTTCGAACCCATGCTCACTCGCGCGCTACCCACGAGGTACCCCTTCCAAATAATTCGAATTGAAATCACCCATTCAAACTTCTTTTCTCAATCTCTCATTCATTCATTCAACTACGAGCACCCCTTCCCTACTTTGTTGAGGTGTAGCGTGCTCACAGTGCGGTGGTGGCGGCTTTGGTTGAACGCCACAGGAGTTGGGCAAGGCCATCCCCGAGTTGGTGGACGTGCTCAAGCTGGAGCGCAGCAACCTCGACGCTGTATGCGATGCCCTCGAGACGCTCTACCTCATCTGCAAGCCCGTTCCACCCGAGGTCTTACCTCCACACACCGGCATTTCGTCTTGCGCTCCGTTGTTCATCGGCTTGTTGATGTTTGTTGGGGCTTGGCAGCGTCGTCGTCTACTCACTTATCTTACTATCGCCATGCAGGAGAATGAAGGAGCCGCCGGCTATGTGGAGCTCTACAACGCGGGCCAGTTTGTAGAGGAGGAAGGATACGTGGGTGTCCTGTTGGCGCTCCTCGAAGAGAAGGAGTCCTACGTGCGCCTCCACACCGCGCAGCTCCTCACCACCCTCATCCAGCAGAAGGCCTCCACCCTGCAGGTACGACCGCCCACGCTCCACCGCGCGCCCAACTCTCTGGTCGTACCGCCGTCGCCTCACGCGCTTTGCTTTGGTGTTGCTACTTCAGGAGTACATTCTCCGCGCTCAGATGGGCGTGTCTCGTCTGATGGACCTGCTTGTGGACCATCGCGAGAGCGTACGCAATGGTTCGTGGCGTCTGCTCGCTCTCACCACCTGTCTTTTCTTTTCTTTTTCTTTTCTTTATTGCTCGGCCGACGCAAATCCCCCCAAACACAAAAAGAAAAAGATACCACGTCACACGGTTCTAGAGAACCGCAAAAGCTGACGTGTACTTCTTTTTTTTGCCTCCATACTTTTTCTTGGGTGGATTTGTGTAGGCCGAGCAATATTCAAATCGATCCATAAAAAAAAAATAAAAAATATACGAATGCTAATCGGCTGTGGCATGTGTCTGCAGAGGGCCTGTTGCTCTTGACACACTTGGCGCACTCCAACCAAGAGATCCAGAAGATCGTCGCGTTTGAGGGCGCTTTCGAGAAGCTGTTCTTCGTGATTGACGCCGAGGTGTGTCGTCTTCCCGTTCCTCCCAACTATAGTTGATGGTGCTCTTCATCGTCTAACACATCATCGCGCACGCGTCTGCGCTTCACGCCTCGACAGGGTGCTGCCGAGGGTGGAATCGTGGTGCAGGACGCCTTGAATCTAATGAACGCCCTGATCGCCGGCAACGTTTCCAATCAGGTTTGTACTCTGCAGTCCACGAAACTGCTCGCCGATTGCAGCTAACATTAGCATTGGGTGTCGTGCGTGTCGTGCGTGTCATGTGTGTCATGTGTGTCGTGTGTGTCGTGTGTGTGTGTTCAGAATTATTTCAGAGAAACGTCCTGCATTCAGCGTCTACCTCCGCTGCTGCGTCTGGGCCAGACGGTACCATTTTGTCGTCTTTCCTTTCACCGATGGTAGCGCTTAGGACTCATCATCCTCCCCCTTTTTCATCGCGAACAATAGGACCAATGGTTCCTCACCGAGGAGAGGGCGGCCATCCTGCTCCTCGCGCTCGACACCATCTCTCTGCTCGTCTCTGCGCACAACCCCAACACTTCGACCAACCAGGTAAAGCGCGCCGTCTTGACGGCTAGCCTTCATTCTTTCGCCGCCTGTGCGTGGTTTGCTGTTTACTCGTGTCTGCTTCACTGGCGACGGCTCACGCGTGTCGTGTCATTCTGAAGACTGCTATCAGGAAGCACGGGCTGCTGGACCTGGTCATGCACCTCGCCTTGTCCCGCATCAACTCCCCCGCCGTCCGCTCACGGGTCCGTTTGCTCACTCCTTTCTTATTTTATTATTATTATTATTATTATTATTATTATTATTATTATTTGCCCGCCACAGGCCGTGGGTGTGGCTTCGTCTCAACATTTTGTCTCTGCACCACTACCGGCCTAGGCTCTGCGCACGCTCGGGAACGTGATGAAGGACAGCAGCGACAACCGCAACGCCTTCATGTCCAAGGTGGTGGAAACCGAGGATGGGGGACAGAAGCAGCCGGTACACCTCTCTTCTCTTGCGGGCGCGTGTTCTCGCCCGCTGACTGACCGATGCGTAATGCGTATTCTTATTATTATCATTATTATCATTGTTATCATTATTATTATCGTTGTTGTGCGGGTACAGGCCCTGCACAGGCTGCTGGTGATTTTGTTGAACTCGAGGGACGTGTCGGAGCGACTGGGTTCGCTCTACGCCTTCAAGTCCTATCTTCACGAAAACGAAGAGGGCCAAATCGCCCTGGCCTCCACTCTCAGGTCCTTCCCTTTCTTCGCCCCACCGCGTATCGCCAGACTCGAGCCCACACTTTTTTAATCGATATATCTCTCATCCACACTATCAGGCCCAGCCCGATCGCCGATGGCGACGAAGACAGCGTCGAGTCGTTTTCGATTGGCCGTCGTCTTCTCCACGGACTCATCGTCGAGGGTGCCCTGTACGTCCGCCACCCACGCGATGTAGATTAACCCGGCTTTTTTTGGGGGGGGTTTCTAATCTTCTTCGTCGTATGATTGGTTCGTCACGCTAGCAACGGAGACGGGTTCAGCGGCTGGTTCGCCGGCTGTGTGCTCTCCTACATCGTGGCCGACAGCCCCACCTGCAAGAAGGTAACCACCACATCCACTGGGTCTATGTGTGTGGACGTGCCGGAGTGATTCATTCTTCCATTCTTTTTTTTATCTCTGCGTCGCGCAGTTGATGTTGGATATCCCGCTCGAGATCCCTCGGTCCGACCAGCCAATCGTGTCCCTCCTGGCCAAGATTGGCCACGCCATCATCGACGTCTACACCTCGCCCAAGGGCGACACTCTCGTCCTCGTCGCCCTGCTGCGGTAACCACCCTCCCACACTTCCCCTCTGCGTTCGGTGGTTTGCTCATCTTTGCGTACGCCGCGTGTCTGTAGGCTGCTCTGTATGTGGGTGCACGAGTACTCGCCAGCGGTCAAGGCTTTCTTCCAGAACGCCAAGAACCTCCCCTTTGTACGTCCCCCCACACGCGTGTGTGCAACACAGACATTTGCGACACCGCACACACCGCACACACCGCACACACCGCACACACCGCACACACCGCACACACCGCACACACGTTCTCTGCGCTAATCGAGAGAGGGGCAACACTGCAAAGTTGGTGGAGTTGGTGATGGCGGAGAACGGCAATGTGCACGTGCAAGGTCTGGGCGCGCTCCTCGTTGGCCTCTGCTTCCAGGTGGACGACTACGACGAGGGCCAGGGGGCCTCATCCGCGATCAACACGTAAGCTCTCTTCCATAGNACCGCACACACCGCACACACCGCACACACCGCACACACCGCACACACCGCACACACCGCACACACCGCACACACCGCACACACCGCACACACCGCACACACCGCACACACCGCACACACCGCACACACCGCACACACCGCACACACCGCACACACCGCACACACCGCACACACCGCACACACCGCACACACCGCACACACCGCACACACCGCACACACCGCACACACCGCACACACCGCACACACCGCACACACCGCACACACCGCACACACCGCACACACCGCACACACCGCACACACCGCACACACCGCACACACCGCACACACCGCACACACCGCACACACCGCACACACCGCACACACCGCACACACCGCACACACCGCACACACCGCACACACCGCACACACCGCACACACCGCACACACCGCACACACCGCACACACCGCACACACCGCACACACCGCACACACCGCACACACCGCACACACCGCACACACCGCACACACCGCACACACGTTCTCTGCGCTAATCGAGAGAGGGGCAACACTGCAAAGTTGGTGGAGTTGGTGATGGCGGAGAACGGCAATGTGCACGTGCAAGGTCTGGGCGCGCTCCTCGTTGGCCTCTGCTTCCAGGTGGACGACTACGACGAGGGCCAGGGGGCCTCATCCGCGATCAACACGTAAGCTCTCTTCCATAGCCGTCCCGCTTTGTTCCACCACCGTCTCACCTCTCTCTAATGTGCATGTTGCTGTTGTTGTTGAGGCCAGGTCTTCGCTTCACTTGATCATCACACGAGACATCGGCACGGCCAAGTTCATGAGCCGCCTCGACGGCTTCCGCAAATCCGAAGCCTTCCTCTTCGCCGAGCAGGACAAGCCGGTGCTCATCTCCGAAGAGGAGGCCGATATAAGCAACAGGGAGCGGCTGCTCGACAAGATCCTCTACGACTACGACTTCACCCTCTTCTTCAAGGACGCCTACGGTTCGTTCACCCGCTTCGCTTTTCGCTTTTCGCTTTTCGCTTCGTTTTTCCTCCACTTCATTTTCTCACCCGCGGTCAACGCGAGCACAGACCGGATCCTGCGCAAGATCCGCAGCCCGCACGCGACGCCCTCGAAGGCGCCGGGGTCGGGCCGGGGCAACAAATCGGCGCAGGACGCCGGCGGATCGAACGGCGGCAACGGCGGTCGTGGCGGTCAGCAGCAGTACGAGGCCGTGCTGCAGTCCTATAAGGACCTCATTCGCAGCCAGGACCAGGAGATGGCCCTGCTCAAGAAGCAGATCAGCGAGCTCCAGCAATACGCGCGTCACCAGCAGTCGCAGCAGCCAGGATCGCCACTGCTGAGCGGCGGCGCTGGCGCCCCGGCTCCGAGTAACGGCTACGGCTACGGCGTCGCACCTCCCTCTCCGACCATTGGCGCCGACGCTCAGACGCGCATCGCCGAGCTCGAAGGTCTCCTCAGATCTAAGGTACACGCACGACACGACACGACACGACACGACACGACACGACACGACACGACACGACACGACACGACACGACACGACACGACACGACACACACGACACGACACGACACGACACGACACGACACGACACGACACGACACGACACGACACGACACGACACGACACGACACGACACACACGACACACACAACCACACAAGCTTACCTGTGCTGTGTTGTGTATCGTCAGACGGGTGAGGTGGACAACCTGACGCAGCTCGTCAACTCGCAGCGACAAGATTTGTTGGCCGCCCAAACCGCTGCCCAGGAGCTGAACAGTTTGGCCCAGGCCTACAACGAACTCGAGGACGTGCTGCGCAGCCGGGATGCCGACATCGACTTCCTCAAGCAGCAGGTCGCGCACAAGCCCGCCGCCGCCGGACGTACGCGCCTCGCTTCCGCCTTCTCTGGATTCCACTTTATCCTCACCGCACACGCTCGACGCACACGCACACACGCGTCGCACACGCTCGCCGCACACGCACAGTGGGACCCGAGGCGCAGGCCGAAGAGCAGAGGAGGCAGGAGTGGGCCAACGGGCTGATCAAGCGCAACCAGGACCTCGAGCACCAGCTGGGCGGGCTCCAGCAGCAGCTCCACCAGCAACAGCAGTACATCCAGTCCCAGCAGATCCAGATGCAGCAGCTCCAGCAGCAGCTCCTCCAGCACCAGCAGCAGCCACCGCGTTCGGGCGGTGCGCCGCCGGTCGACGGGTCCAAGGTGGCGCAGCTGCAGAACGAGCTGCGCGAGGAGAAGGCCCGATACGAGAGCCTGGAGGAGGAGCAGGAGGAGCTGCTCATCGCCCTCGCCAAGATCGAGATCGAGAACAACAACCTCAAGGAGCGCCTGGCCCAGCTCGAACAGCCCACCGCCCTGTAACTGGCCTTTCTTGGCCACTACAAGAAGTGGTAACTTGCACTAAATATAATATTCCTCCCACCCTGCCTTGTGAACCTCCCCACCAGTGTGTGGCAGGACCACCACCTCTGCCTCTGCTGCTTGTTGTGGAGCATCACAGGTGTGGTACCTACCCACCAGGTTCGGCAGACCTTTGGTTCATCTACATGCCGAGTCCTCCACTACCTGCCTTTGTCAGTGGTCCAAAGTGGTTGCATAGTAACAATGAACAACCAATCCGGAAGTCTTTCATTTGAAGTTGAGAAAATGATAGGAAAAAAGTTAGCGAAAAATGAAAAGAAAAACGACACGAAACCAAAGATTGAAGCCAAACTACAACAGACCGGAAACGACCACGACGACCAGGGGACGAAAAGAGTACTACTAGGACGAATGAGACTGGAGGCGCAGGTCCTGGGCACGGGGGCGGAGGGACATGTGGCGTCGGTGGTGGTGAGCACGGAGAAGTCGCGTGTCCTGTTCAACGTGGGCGAGGGCACCCAGCGGCTGGCCGGCGAGTACGGCCTCCGCCTCTCGCGCTCGCTCGACGCCATCTGCCTCACCCGCCTCACCTGGCACCACATCGGCGGTCTCCAAGGTAACGCACGACCGCACACGCACACGCACACGCACACGACCGCACACGCACTCGTAAGGCGGCTAACATTTTATTGCCTTTCCATTTTTATTGGAACTGACTCCGCCAAGACCTGCTGGCGAGAAGCAAGCCGCGGAGGGGAGAGCTGAAGATGAAGTTGGTGGGGCCGCCCAACATTGCAGAGCTGATGCTGATGACGCAGTACTACATGTGGAGCGTGCGGCTGGTACTCGACATCCAGGACCTCGCGCCCGGCTTCGAACCCGCACACGCCGCGGCGGATCTCACCGTGCAGCCCGTCCTACTCTTCCCCTCTGGTACAGTCCCATTCCTCGCATTCCACCGCACACAACACCGCACACGCACACGCATTCCTCAGATTCCACCACACACGCAGGGACGGACGGGTCGGGGTGCGTCGGGCGAGGCGTGCAGCTGGTGCTCAACTTCTCGGCGTGGAGTGGGCGGCGCACGCCACCGCCCGTGCCGGCGACGGTGTGCTACGTGTGCCGCACGGCCGACACGCCGGGCACGTTCGACGCCCGCAAGGCCGCCGCGCTCGGGGTCAAGGGCGCCCAGTGCCGGCTGCTGGTCCAGGGCCAGACCGTCGTCACCCCCGATGGCCGCACCGTGTGCCCCGATGACGTCATTTCTCCCTCCACCCCCGGTAGCATTCCTCACATTCCACCACACACGCTAGACCGCACACAGCTGATTGTGTGTGTGTGCGCGCGCGCGCGGCGCAACAGGGTTGGAGGTGTGGATTGTTGATTGTCCGTCGATGGAGTTTGTGAAGCCGCTGGCGAGCCACCCGCGGCTGCTGGCGGTATCAACGCCGCCGCCGGCCTGCGTGATCCACATGACGCCCAACGCGGTGCTGGGCGCGCCGGACTACGTGCGCTGGATGGGCGGCTTCGGCCCTGGCACTCAACACGTGGTGCTCAATCCGGACGCGTGCCCGCCGCGCCTGATCCACGTCAAGGCCGCCCAGCGGCAGGCCCACTTCCACCGGATCGACCCGCGCATCTTCCCGCTACCGCGCCACTCCGACCGACCACTCCACCCGCTGCCCGACGCCGTCGACCTCCCGCCCCGATGCGTCCACGGTACGTCGTGCGCGTATCGTGTCGTGTCGTGTCGTGTCGTGTCGTGTCGTGTCGTGTCGTGTCGTGTCSTGTCGTGTCSTGTCGTTGGTCSTGTCGTTGGTCSTGTCGTTGGTCGTGTCGTTGGTGTCTATGCGTGTGCGGTGAAGCTTACGGTTGCACGACACACACAGGCGATAATTTGCTCAAGTTCTACGCGGTGACGCAACCGCGGAAGGGGAAGCAGGAGCAGGGCATGGACGCGGCCGAGCTCATCGCGCCGCTGCCCATCGAGCCCCTCGACTCGCTGCCCGCCTTCGCCCAGAGCCTCACCCACTACCGCGCGCTCCTGGACACTACCACCAGCGCCAGCGCGTGCGCCACCTTAAAGAGCGACTGCGCCGACCTGCGGACGTCGATGGCCGACGCCGTCGAGCGCGGGCTGTGCACGATCTACGCCACGGGCAAATCGTTCGCGAGCCAGGAGTGGTTCAACTGCCGTACCTGCCGCATGGAGCGGGGCTACGGCTGCTGCGCCGTCTGTGCCGCCACCTGTCACGCCGGACACGATCTACTTCCCCGAGGTGCGCCCCTATCGTGTGTCGTGTCGTGTGTGTCGTGCGTATCGTGCGTGTCGTGCGTGTCGTGTGTCGTGTGTGGTGCGACGCTAAATGTTGTGTTGTTGTAGGCAACTCGGAGGGGTTCTACTGCGATTGCGGGAGCGCGTCGGGCGAGGCGGTGCCGTGGGGCGGCGCGAAGGGCGAAGAGGAGGATGGCCCATGGCACTGCCGCGCCATGAACGGGGTGCTGCCCGCTACCGTCATCCACCAGTTCTTCCCCCAGCCGGCCTACGAGGTGCTGGACGCCCTGGTTCAGTCCGACCCCGAGTCGGAACTGGTCTTCCTCGGCACCGCCGCCGCTTCCCCCTCCAAGCTGCGAAATGGTGCGGGCCGAGTGTCGTGTCGTGTCGTGCGTGTCGATCGCCAATTCTGACGGACACGCACACGATTCAACACGACACAATTCGACACGACACGACACGCACACACGCACACACGACACATCGCACACGCACACGGTGCGCAGTGAGTTCGATTTACCTGCATCTGGCGTCGGGCGGTGTGATTATGGATGCCGGGGAGGGCACCTACGACCAGCTGCTGCAGCGGTACGGGCGGGCCGACATCGACCGCGTCATACGGGGCCTCCGACTCTGCTTCATTTCCCACATGCACGGCGACCACCTGCTCGGCCTCGTCTCGCTGCTCCTCCACCGCACCGAGCTCCAGGCGCAACGCCTCGCCGACGCCTCTGCCGACACCGTCGACACTGACGCCGCGCGCGACACGGTCGACAAGATCGTGTTGGTGGCGCCGCTCGACGTGCATCGCATGCTGGAGGCCTACAATCGCAGCTGCCCGGTTCCGCTGGTCTACGACTTTGTCGAGTGCCGGCACGTCCACTATGCGCGAGGCGAGGGCGACGCTGCCGGATTACGAGAGGTGCCGGGCGGGCAGGCGTTGGCGCGGGCGATGGAGGCGCTGGGGCTGGCCCGGGTGGAGACGGCCGAGGTGATCCACGCGTGCAACAGCGGCGCCCGAGCCCACGCCCTCGCGCTGACCAGTTGTCGACACAAAGACAATCTTTCATGGAAGATCGTCTACTCCGGTACGTGTCTGCTGACGTCATCTCGATGGTCTGCGTGGTTAAGGTGGCTGATGGTGTGTGGGGGTGCAGGTGACACGCTGCAGCCGTGCCAGGAGCTGATCGAGCTGGGCATGGGCGCGACGGTGCTCATCCACGAGGCCACGTTCGCGCAGGACAAGGCCCGCGAGGCCCGACGCAAGTTCCATTCCACCACCGAAGACGCCATCGAAGCCGGTACACACCGCACACGCACACGCACCACACACACACACGTCACACACACACTACACACACACGCAACTGACCGCACGCACTCGCACGCGCAGGGATGAAGATGGGTGCGGCGCGCATCGTGTTGACGCACTTCAGTCATCAGTACGTGAGGAGCCTGCCGCCCTTTGCGCCCAACGCGCGAGCGGCGTGGGCCACGGATTTGATGAGCGTGCGGCTGTGCGACCTGCGCCGGCTGCCCCTCGTCGTTGGCCCCATGTCCGCCTTCTTCGCCGACCAGGAGCGTCAACGCGGAGCCAAGCCGTGCGACAACGATGACGACGAAAAGAACGAAGACGACGGTGACGACAGCGACAACGAGCCATAGCACACATTCCTCCATTTTGTTAATTTTATTGGTAATTGTTTTGAACTAATGCTTAGTGTCGCGGTCCACTCTCGGCGTCGGTCCCACTGCTGTTCGTCTCCTGGTTCTCGTCTTCGTTTTCGTCTTCGTTTTCGTTTTCGTTCTCGTCTTCGTTTTCGTTCTTGCCGTCTTCGTAGTCGCCTTCGTTCTTTTCGTCGTCTATGGCGCTCGGCTGCGGCTGGTGGCGCCGCCGCCGAGCGGATGGCCAGCAGCAGCAACACAGCAGTCGGTCGCGCAGTGACCGACTGCCGCCGTCGCCCGACCCACTGGCCGCAGCCGAGCCGTCGGGGTCCATGTGCGCGCCGGGCAGGCGCGGGTGGAGCAAGAGGACGAAGGTCGAGGGCGACGACGCGGCGTGGATGAACGCGCTCCACCGCGCTTGGTCGTGCGCGAAGGTGTCCCACGCACGGTCGATGCCCACAAGCAGCAGCTGGCGCTGGTGCTTGGCCCGCTTCTTCTTTTCCTCCTTCAGCGTCGCCTCTATACGTGTGCGGTGTGTGCCGGTGTGTGCGGGTAATGGTGAGTTGCAGGGCTGGACGTGAACGAGAGAAGTGAGCTCACAGGGGGGACGTACCGAGGAGCCGGTTCATGGTGACCTGGATGATGGTGACCTGCTCCGGATGCTTGTTGAGCTGCGCGAGCACGTCGTCCATGTCGCTCATCCACGCGCGCTCCGGATCCTCCTCGAGCTCCAGCTTTTGCTGTCGACATCAAGCCACGTCAGCACACGGCACTCACGGCACGACACGCGGGGTGGGGTGGGGGACAACCTTCTCGCTTCGTCGCTTGCCGACGTGCCAGGGGAGGTGCGGATGATGGTGGCGCTCCGTGCGCTTCCTCCTCCGCTTTCGGGTGTGGCGGAGCTGCATGATGCCCTCGTGGTCGCTCTTGTTCGATGCCGTCGCCCGGCGCCTGCGCTCCTCCACCTCCTCCAACCTCTCCGCCATCCTGCAATCCAGTCAGTGCCGTGTGTGCGTGTGCGGTCGCTCCTGTGTGTTGCGTGTCGCGTCGCGTGACGTACTGGCTGAGTCCCTGCACGCTTCGGCTGGTGCTCAGTCCATGGCCGGCTGGCGCAGGAGGCACGTCCGTTTCCGATTCGCTCTCGTCGGGCTTTGGTGCGGCTGCGCGTCTCTTCTTCGTCTTCGTGGTCGGGACCGTGGGGGTCATTTCGACGTCTTCGGCCGATGACCCCGAAGAGGGCTCGTCGAGCGGGCTGCGCTCACGCGAGCCTCGGCCCCGGCACGGCCGAATCAGCGCCCGCGCCAGCCGCGCCAGTCCGCGCTTGAGCAGGCCCAGGAGGAACAGGATGTCGAAGAAGTCGCCCACGCTATACGGGCAGCACTTCTCCCTCTTCTTCTTCTTCTCTTTCTTCTCTTTCTTTCGCTCTGCTTCGCTCTGGGTGGCCTCGTCGTCTTCGTTCTTTGTTTCTTCGTTTTCGTCTTCGTTCTTTTTCAACTCGTCGTCGTCTTGTTCGATGTCGATGTCGTCGTCGCTCACCGCGAGCTCCATCAACTCGTCCATCTCCTTCGCTTCATCGTCGAACCCACCGTCATCGTAGTCGTCGTAGTCGTCGTCGAAATCGTCGTCCGCGTACTGGCGCATGAGCTCGCGCTCCCAGGCCTGGCGCGAGGGCATGACGATCGTGACCTTGGTCTGCGGGTTGTTGAGCAGGGAGAGCACCAGCTGGAACGCCTCCCGCTCGCACCGCTCGAACCGGTACACGAACAACACGTTGTCTACACTATTCATCGCATTGAAATTCCCCTGTTTGTGCGCACGCACCGCACGCACACGCCACACGCGCGCTGGTGAGTTC
>CACVKS010004385.1:0-15570 GCA_902749335.1 Acanthamoeba triangularis
AGCGGCCAGAGGTGGGAGCAATCGAGCAACGTCACCATCACGGTGCCGGGCGCCGACAGCTGTGGTACGCCCAAGCATGGAGAGACGATGCCCACGGGTGCTCACGGAATTGGGTGTGTCTGGTGTGGCTCCTTGACGTCGACCTTCAGGTGTCGACCTGGGCACGGCCGGCCCCGGCGTGTGGAAGCAATATATGCCCAAGCCGATGATGAGCGCCACGGGACGGGGTTCAGCCGGTACAACATCACATGACAAGTCACTCACTCTCGGTCCTCGCTCAACCATTGGTCGATGATAACACGATCTATTTAACAGCAATATGTCCGGTGCCGCTGCCGAGTCTGTCGGTGGAGGCGGTCAAGGCGCTCATCAACCCCACGACGCCCGGCGTGGTGGTCACCCCTCGCGACTCCGCGCCCGATGCGGCGGGCCAGAAGGCGCAGGTGGACTTCCTGAGCCTGCGCGAGGTCACGCCCGCCGGCGACCTTGTCTGGGCTGCCCAGCTCCAGGACGGTACCCATACACCCCCAATCACCGCCCCACGATGGGGATGAGGGCGACGCTGACCTGGCCCGATCATCGATTGCAGGTTGGGTGCGGACCGGGAACGGGACGAGCAATGTGAGCTCCACCACCACCTTCACGAGCCGGCTGGCCAACAATGCCACGCTGGTCTACGAGTTTGCCACGTTCGAGGCCCACACCGACCTCACCCTCGGTTCGTCGCAGGCGCTCTTGATGGTTTGGCTCGCAGCATTCCACCTCTGACAACGAAACACGACACGCGCTCAACTCAACAGCCAACAACTACACGTTCAGCGTCACGCCGGCCTTCTTGAAGTTCACCCTGCGCCTCGACCGCTGGAACTGGTCCTCCACGTACGCCGACCACTCGCCACGTTGCCATCTGCTGATAGCTACAAATGTAAAGGGAAAGAAGCTGATTTGGTGATGGTGGTGGTGGTGGTGAGGACAGGGACAACAAGCTGGAGTTCCAGATGGTGATCGACCCGCCGTTCGCCACCAGCGAGGTGCGGTTCAACACGCCGCAGGCCAACACGACCACAATCTTCCTGCCGAGCGGGTCCGACAGGCAGGGCGGCACACTGGTGCGGCTGCTGGACTTTGGGCTGACCAACACGAGCCAGCGCGTGGCGTGCTCGAGCGCGGCCCATCCAGGCAGCTCGTCCATCACCATCACCTTCGCCCACTTCGACTCCGACCTCGACTACGATCCCGGTAAGCATTCCTCACATTGATCCGGTGGCCAACTGCGGCTGGACTGAGCGCGCTGGGTGGTGTTGTCGCAGATATCTCGCTGCTCTTGGGTGGGCGAAAAGACGACGACGGAGGCGGTGGAGGCGGCGGGACGGAGTGGGTGATCGCGGTGGCCGTGGCGGTGCCCGTGGCTGTGGCGGCCGTGGCGCTGGTCATTGTGGTGATCCTGGCGGTGACCTTCGTGCGCAGGCGCAGGCGCACGGCCGCGCTGGCGGTCAACTTCGATGACCACGGAGACGGGGGAGCAGAAGAACTGTAATGAAAGTGGACTTAGTCTTTCGATCAACGCGGCCCTCCAAAAGGCAAGGGAGTCCACGTCCATCATGGGTGGAAAAGGGCTGGCGGGACTGGTAAGCAAAAGAGAGGAGAGATAAAGGGAGGAAAAAGGATACGGCACGGTGGATTCCCGGGTGGTCGCCCACCCCAGTACTAGCACCGCCTGGCGCAGCTTAACTTCGCTGTTCGGATGGGAAGCGGTGCTTTCTGCGCAGTATGGCCGTATCCGCCAGCCAACACACTCCCTGACTTGATCACCACCACGTCTCCATCGAGCCCACTCACCTGCTCTCCAGTTTTCGCGGCGCGGGGGCGGCAAAGCCTCCCCACCACCCCGCAGATTGACGCGTGCACCAGCTCCGCTGTGCCTGGCAGGGCGGGGTAGTGGTGGGAGTTGTGAGGCGAGTCGTGATAGGAGTCGAGGGCCGAGGACGAGGCAGCGGTGTGCATCTCCTGCTCGAAGTAGAGGGCGACGTAGCACAGCTTCTGACGTCGCGGACGATCTCACGCTCGGCGGTGGTGGTGAACGAGTAGCCGCGCTCGGTGAGGATCTTCATGAGGCAGTCAGTGAGATCGCGACCGGCGAGATCGAGACGCAGGATGGCGTGGGGCAGGGCATTACCCTCGTAGAGGGGCACGGTGTGGGTCTCGTCGTCGCCCGAGTCCAGCACGATGCCGGTGGCACCGCCCGAGGCGTAGCGCGAGAGCACGGCCTGGATGGCGACGTACATGGCGAGGGGGGGGTTGAAGGTCTCGAACTTGATGGGGGAGAGGAGGTCAATGTTAGATAGCAGCAGTGAAGGAAGGGAAGAAAGGGTCGTACGTGATCTGGGTCATCTTCTTGCGGTTGGCCTTGGGGTAGAGCGGGGCCTCGAGGACGGGGGCTTCGCGGAGCTCGTTGTAGAAGGTGTGGTGCCAGATCTTCTCCATGTCGTCCCAGTTGGTGACGATGCCGTGCTCGATGGGGTACTTGAGGGTGAGGATACCACGCTTGGACTGGGCCTCGTCACCGACGTACGAGTCCTTCTGGCCCATGCCCACCATGACGCCGGTGTGCGCGGGCGACCGACGATCGAGGGGAACACAGCGGGGGGGGGGCCTCGTCACCGGCGAAGCCAGCCTTGCACATGCCCGAACCGTTGTCAATGACCAGAGCCTGAACCTCGTCTCCCATTGTTGCCCTTGTCGCCAGGCTTTGGGTTGTCCGCTACTCCTGCGCTCCGGTGGGCCAATGGCAGTACGGGAAAGTTGTTCACCGTTAGCCCCGCCGAGCCACTGCCCCGCTACATCAAACACACCACTGGACGGCAAGATGCGTGGGACGAGGCAAAGGCGAAGCAAAAAGGATACGGCACGGTGGATTCCCGGGTGGTCGCCCACCCCAGTACTAACACCGCCTGGCGCAGCTTAACTTCGCTGTTCGGATGGGAAGCGGTGCTTTCTGCGCAGTATGGCCGTATCCAATCGCCTCAAGCATCTGACAGCCACTGCCCCCCTCCCATCAGAGTTACCCTTCCGGAAATCCGTCGGCGTCAGGGGTAAACGCTTCTTGCCTCACCAGCGCTGGGGAACAGGCGAGAGACGAGGAGAAAGTGTCCATTAGCATTCCATTGTAGAACGGCCTCGGCCTCGAGCCGGAAACACGCCGCTAAGCTGCTACGTCAGCCTCTAAGTCTCGAGACTCAGTTGTAGAGGTCGCCCTTGGCCGCCAGCTTGATGTCGCTCTCGACCATCTCGCGGACAAGTTCGTCAAAGGGCACCTTGTGCTGCCACTTGAGTACCTCCCTGCACTTCTTGGGGTCGCCCAGAAGAGTCTCCACCTCCGTGGGCCGGAAGTAGGCCGGATCGATTCGCACGCGCACCTTGCCACTCTTGGCGTCGATGCCGACCTCGTTGAYGCCYTCGCCCTCCCAACTGGATAGTTGAAGAAGCGCACGCTGRTCAGCTAACCGTAGGCCCCATTCGGGTAGGTTTTGCCAAGCAACTCGTGAGACGCGTACCGGATCTCCTCATCGATGTGCCTGAATGCCTTCTCAACGAACTCGCGCACAGAGTGCTGCTCGCCCGTGCAGACGACAAAGTCCTCGGGCTTCTCCAGCTGCAACATCATCCACATCGCCTGAAAGCAGATACCGGGAAAGTCAGGACATGGACGCTGGCTGAGCTCTGGAGGCACGCGGCGAGAGGGTATATGATGCCAGTGGTGCACGAGGATGGAGGTCTCACCTCGACGTAATCCTTCGCGTGGCCCCAATCACGCTTGGCATCGAGGTTACCCAGGAAGATGGTGTCCTGCAGGCCTTGCTTGATGCCAGCCACGGCACGAGTGATCTTGCGGGTCACAAAGGTGGGACCTGTGGCGGACAAGAACGAGAAAGAGCGCGCAGAGTTCAGCGTGTATCGTGTAGAGTCAGACTCTCGCAGCTGTACGTACCTCTCCTGGGACTCTCGTGGTTGAAGAGGACGCCGTTGCAGCAGAACATGTTGTAGGCCTCCCTGTAGTTCACGGTGATCCAGAAGCCGTACAGCTTTGCCACGCCTGACAGAAGGAGAAGAAGAAATGAGAAGGGTGCTCTTATTGTCTTCGCGAGCGAGAGTCGAGTAGCGGGTACCATAGGGAGAGCGAGGGTAGAAGGGAGTCTTCTCGGACTGGGGGATCTCGACGACCTTACCGTAGAGCTCGCTCGTTGAGGCCTACGACCCACGACAGGAACAACGGTGAGGCGAAGTGACCCGACACAAGAAGTGAGAAGAAGACGACAGGCGCAGCCAGCGGTACCTGATAGAACCTGGTCTTGGTGAGGCCGGCGGAGCGGATGGCCTCGAGGAGACGAAGGGTGCCCATGGCGTCGACGTCCGCGGTGTACTCAGCCACTTCGAAGGATACCTTCACGTGGCTCTGCGCCGCCAGGTTGTAGACCTCAGACGGCCGCACCTTGTAGATGATCGAGGAAAGGCAGCTCGAATCGGTCATGTCGCCGTAGTGCAGAATGAGCCCTGCGGGTGGTACTTCCTCGTGAATCGGTTGAGCCAGCATCGTGTTGAGGGCGGCGGTGGAAAGATGAAAAGTGAGTGGTCCGAGATGAAACGGTTTTTCTCCCTTCAAACCCGGTCGCTACACGGAGAACCAAAACTGCGCCCGCCCACAAAAATGCTGACGTAAGCCAACTTGGCCAAGCTGGTGGCGCAGAAGTCCACCAGGGTGTTGTTGTTGTTATGTGTTGAAGGGAAAAGAGCGGGAGAGAAGCAGATCAGCTTCAGGGCTTCATCACGAGGATGGCCTTGCGGTTGCGCTGCGCCTGCGTGGTGCGATTGAGGGCGGCGGTGAAGTCTTCGAGCGGGTAGCGCTCGGCCCACATGCGGAGGCGCTTRGACTTGACGAGGTCCCAGCAGGTGTTGATCATGGCGAGGCGCTCCTCGGCWGAGTGCTCCTCCACCCAGCGCGAGAGCCAGAAGCCGCGGAGCTGAATGTTGCGGAAGATGAGGAGCGACGTGGGCACCTGGACGGGCTTGCGAGACATGCCGCCATAAGTGACCAGCGTGCTGTCCTTCTCGAGCACGCGGGCGATCTCGGTGGCCGACGTGCCGCCGACGCAGTTCAGACCCAGCTTGGGCTTGGGCAGGTCGGAGATGAGCCTGTGGAAAGCGGGGGTGCCCAGCTTGTCCTCGGTCACCACCATGTAGGCACCGTACGACTTCATGCGCTCGACGGTGTCGCCGAGGTCGGGCCTGTCCCGGATGATGTTGATCGTCTTCACCTCTCGCTGGGCGGCAAGCTGGATCACAGCCTGACCAACCGCACTGTTGGCGCCGTTCTGGATGATCACATCACCTGTTGCAATACAGAGCGAGCGCCATGAGACGATTCGTCCACTACCGCTGCGCACAGGAGCCAGGCTCCTTCCTTACACCCGTACTGGGATTGACTCAAGATGAAGGAGCGAGGAGGAGTGGCGATGGTGGTACCAGGCTTGAGGTCGGCGAAATCGTTGAGCAGCCTGTAGGCAGTGCAGGGGTTGACGGCGATGGCGGCAGCATACTCGGGCTTGATGTCCTTCTTCACCTTCAATAGGGAGCTCTCGGGAGCCACGGCATGGGTACGCCATGTGCCTGGAGAGCGCCATCACACAGCAAGGCAGCAACGTCAGCAGGCAAGGGCGGTGCGGTGCACACGTAATTGAGCGAAGCCGCCACTTGTGCTGGCGCCAATTTAAATTGGCGAAGCAGCAGATGAGTAATTAGCGCCAAWTTTGGAGGAGYAGGGGCGCACCGAAGCCAGGCTTGGCGGGGATGACCCAATCRTCGACGGCGATKCCCTTGACCTTGGAGCCCACGGCGAGCACCTCCGCAACGCCCTCGTTGCCACCRACGGCGGGAGCCTTCGGGCCGATCGGGTACACACCCTCCACCATGTTCAAGTCGGCGGGATTGATRGGCGCGGCGAGGAAGCCMACGAGCACATCGTTGTCTCCCACCTGCGGCAGCTTCTCGGTTTCGAGCCTGCAGCGATTTGTCAATTTCGTCCGAGTAAGCAAATGGAGTAAAGGAGGCCGATCTACCGAGCATCATAATACTGGCTTAATGGCTTGCGAATGAATGCGGAGGGGGGGGGCGTACTTCAGAACCTTCTCGGGCTGGCCAGTGGAGTGGTATTTGATGACCTTAGCCTCAGAAGGCAGGGTAGCGAAGAGTCTCGCGGAGAGGACCACCGGGTTRGCCTGAAGCGAGCGAGTGAGGGTTCGGGGAGCGACCCCAGTGATGGTGAACGTGCGCTTCATTTCCAAATGCTCTCTCTGTCTAAATCACAAATAGATCTCCCTGTTTCTCCTTCGTGCCCCCCCCCCGCACAAACCCTCTTTTTTGCCGGTTTTATTTTGCCAGCTGCGAGTAGCGCACAGACCCAGGCCAAGGGGGGAGAGAGAAAGAGATGATGGCGCAGATGCGCCTGTACAGGTGCACAGCACGCCCGAAAGGACAGGAGGTACTCAGCAGGTAAGAGAGTAGATGTACACWATGAGAAGGAAAGAGAAGAAAGAAGTAGAAGGTGAGAAACGAGAGTACGMKAGAAGCTTCTTACTTCTTGAGCGGCGTCTTGAGCTCGCTGGCGATCTCCACGAGCACGCCGTTGAGGTCGCGCACGTAGGCCACGACCTGACCCCACGGGAGCGTCTTGGGCAGGGAGACCGACCGTGCCCCGGCCTCYACCGCGCGCTTGTAGTCCCGATGCACGTCGATCGACGACAGCGCGATCTCCAGGCCCGGCGGGTGCGCGTTGATRTCGTTTGGTCGGAAGTCGATGTGGGCCAGGTTGTTGCGCGCCAGCTCGTTCGAGGCAAAGGCCAACGCCGTGGACCCGGTCTCGAGCTCGGCGTACTGCTTGGTCTCGTGTACGAACCGTCGTCGCAGCCCGAACGCGCGCTCGTAGAAGTCCACCGTAGTCTCCACCTCCCTCACGTACAGTATCGTCTTGCCGAACCTCARCTGYCGCGGCGCCTTGCCGTAGCCGCCGCCGTCCATCGYATCGTCTGTCAGCGCGGGCGACGACGACGAGGTCAGCTTCTTCTTCTTCGGTGGCGGCGGTCCCGCCAGACCCGARCCAGCACCCAGGATGGTCGTTCTCGGTGGCGGCGGAAGCGAAGTCTTAGTGGTCGTCGAGGTCGTCGACGTCGCGCCGCCTTGGCGCGTGGGATCCGCCGCAGCCGCSGCAGCGGCCTCAGCCTCGGCCTTGGCAGTGTCYGAYTTGCGCTTCCGCCCGGCGCCCGCGCGTCGGCCACCGCGGCCGCGCTTGACGATCTTCTGTGTGTTGGCGGGCACCTCACCACCGTCATCGGCGSCGGCCGGCCGCTGCGTGGTGGCGTGGTGGGCGCCTTCGGATGGCGGYGGGGCCATGAGGCCCAGCTGCTGTGCGGTGGTGCCGTCGAGCGCGGCAGACACGGCGGCYGGCGAGAGGGCACCGGCGCCTTCTTCATCGATGGAGACGAGCTGGACGTGCTGCTGGTCTGRGTGCTGGTGGTGCTGGCCCTTGACGTCGTCGTGTTCTAGGACGTGCTCGTGRCCGTGYTCTGAKAGGGTGAGSGGGAGCAGGTGGTGGAGCTCKACACCGACGTCGGTGGGGTGAACTTGATCGTCATCGTGGTGCTCGAGATTGTTGAGATCGAGCTGCTGAAGATGATGATCCTCCACAACCTCTATGTGACCCTCGTGCACCCCGTGGTGTCCCACATCGGCAGCCGCAAGGGTCGCCCCCATCATCTCCTCGAAGCGCTTCGAATCGACATCCAATTTGTGATTATGGTCTTCTGCGTCGCTTGCCATGGCCTCGCCGACCTCCACCTCCTTCTCGTCCATGAAACGTTCTTCTGTCTCTTCGACGTGTTCCCTTTGCCCTCGCTAATCCCYCAAATTTGAATTGTGTAAAATCGATCTTTGGTGCTGCCTGTMGCGTAGGGCGATTGGTGCCSCCCCGGCCAGTCCCCAATCAAAAAAAAAAAAAAAAAAAAAAAATAAAAAAATAACCAGCATTTATTTTTTGGTATTGTGTAGAGCGACGTTGGGAAAGCCTTTGAATTCGATCGAATGGAGCCGCAGTGGCCTGGTGCTGGGGACGAAATGGGAGGCCTTTCATCCTGGCTCCTCGAGCTTGGGTTCGGCTCTCCTCATTTTGTTTAATCTGCATCCCCCCCCTTCACTTTTTAGCAACTGTGCATCMGTAYATTGAATTACGCATTTGGTTGACTCCATCCATTCTAACATTGCTTTTCTTTTTGTAGAGTGGAAGGAGGCGGCCTGAACCACAGCGGCAATGGGCTTGGCAGTTCTGGGAACAGCAGTGGCGGCCTCCTCAACCGCTCCGACTCGGGYRGYGGTAGCTTGAGCGGAAGTGGCGGCAGCGGCAGCGGGGCGTGGGGCCTCGACCGCAGCCTCGTGGCCGACTTCATGGAGAACATCTTTGCCGACACTGCCCTGGGCAGCAGCGGCAACACCCCGCTCTCTCTGTCCGGCAACAACTCCTCCTCCTCCTCCTTCTCCACCGGTGCCATGCCTTCCTTCGCTCCCCAGACAACATCACAGCCACAGCCACAGCCACCACAGCTCCAGCTGCAATACTCCACCTCTCCTTCTACCTCTTCTTCTTCCTCTCCCACCACAGCGCAGATGCCCACGCTCCAGCTCCATCAACAGTACCAGCAGCCTCAGCCCCAGCAGCAGCCCCAGTTTCAACCGCAGCACCCGCACCAGCAGCACTACTCGCAACTGCCGCCGTTCCAGCCGCAGCCGCAGACCCAACAGCCGCAGCCGCAGCAGCAGCCTGCTCAGTTCCAGGGCTACCAGCCGCAGCCGCAGCAGCCGCAGCAGAGCGTGGCGATTGGCGGCGGGAAGCAGATCAGCATTCCCTCGTTTGCGCCGCCGACGCCCACGCCGGTGTTTCCACCGCAGACGCCGCCCGGGCTCGCGCCGTCGCTCACCCCGATGGGGTCGCCCGCGCCCATGTCGCCCACGGGCGGGCTGCGGCTCGAGATGAAGCCCAAGCTCGAGTACACCGAGTCGGCGTCCATGACGAGCGGCAAGGTGGTGCCCACGAGCTTCCTGCTCCAGCGCCAGCCCGTGCTCGACTCGCTGTGGGACCTCCAGCGCACCCAGAACACGCAGCTCGAACTCGTGCGCGCCAAGCAGAAGCAGCTCTTCCTCGCACCCGAGAAGAACCTGTTCGAGGTAATTCTACGGCGTTAGCGCAGCTCTGACTTGAAAGCGCTGGTGCTGAACCGTGTGTGTCGTGTGTTGGTCTGTGACAACGCAGGAGGTGTACCGATTGCAGGTCGATTTGCGTAACCGCGTCGACGCCGAACTCAGGGCCGTGGAGCAGCTGTATCAGAACACGGTGCTCACTCTCGGCGACCTGAACAAGTGGCTCTCCCTCAGGCACCAGGTAYACCATTGACTCACGCACACACGCTTGCGCGCTTGAGTCCGCACACAGKTCTAAGCYGCMACTCTGTTCGTTCGTGCGACGTGCAGTTTGCCATTCAGTCGAGCCAGCTGGACCTCTACCAACGCGAGCTGCTCCAGCTCACCGAGCACAAGGCCGGCGGRGCGCAGTGCTTCGCCACGCTRGCCATGACGGAGCGGCCCGCCTCGTCCGTCATCTTCAAGGGCAAGCACTTTGGCCAGCCCTACGTTGTACATCTACTCACCGGTAACRACTACACGCATTCCACACATTCCTCCGCACGCGCCCACCGCACAACCGCGCTACTCGCCACTGACCARSTGGTCWATCGCGCAGGCGCAAACGTGGACYTGACGTGCGTGAGCAAGGTCAAGGCGTCCATCGTCTGCGAGTCGCACCTGTGGAAGGGCAAGGTCGCCAAGAAGTCCATGAACGAGGACACCAAGGTGATCGAGCTGCACCAGCACGTCGTCCAGTTCCAGCCCAAGTTCCTGGTGGGCACGCGCAAGAACGCGGTCAACCTGCGGTTCTCGGTGGCCGTGCGGAGCGACGACGCCGTCCACACGATTGAATCCGACCTCTCCAATCCCTTCATCGTCATCACCAACGAGTGCCAATGGGCCGAAGCCGAAGGCACACTCATCAAGAAAGGTATGTCGCACACGCGCACGACCGCCCACACCGCACACACCGAGGCTCACACCGGTGGATTTGTTACTCGCCTCTGCAGAGGCGTTTGGAGGGCACCTGGAGATTCCCTGGGCGCGGTTCGCCAACGTGTTCCACATGCACTTCATCCGAGCCACGCGGCAGGACGTCAACAAGCCAGCGCGCGCCTTCCACGCCGGCGATTTCGAGTACCTGCACGACAAGTTTTTCGGCAACAAGCAGATGGTCTCCTACAAAGACTTTGATCAGGTGCGCCTCTCTCTCTCTCTCTCTCTCTCTCTCTCTCTCTCTCTATCTCTCTTCGTTGTGTCTCCGATTCACTTACCAACGAACGCACACACACGACACACACAGTTCTGGTCGTGGTTCGGCAAGGGTCTGCACATCTTGCGTTATCAGCGGCAYGTGGGGAACCTGTGGAAGAGCGGTCTCGTGTACGGGTTCATCGCCAAGGACGCCGTGCATCGGGCTCTCTCCAACGAACGGCCGGGCTCCTTCCTCGTCCGCTTCTCCGAGAACCACGCCGGCTCCTTCGCCGTCGCCTATAAGCACATTGAGGTACTCGTCTTCCCGTTGCCTTGCCTGTGTGGCGTGCGTGTCGTGTGCCCCACGTAATCTGATGGTGGTGATGCACAGGAGGTGAAGCACTATCTGGTGAAGCCGGACGACATCGCGGGTCCGAAGAAGACGCTGCCGGACTTCCTGCAGGAGTGCCCGCAGTTCGTCTACGTGCTGCGCCTGGCGATCGACCCCGACGGGCGGCCCCTCCTCACCTCCCACCGCAAGGACGCCGTCCTAGACCCCTTCCTCTCACACCGCCCGTCCGTCTCCGCCCCCGGCTACGATGAACTTCCCCACGAGTGAGTGAGCGAAGGAGCAAGCAAGCTCGACCTTCTGCACCTGCCCTCTTCTCTCCTTTTCCTCCTTCCTCCTTGTGTACACAAAAAACCCTTTTGCATTTCGTGGCCTTCCCCCCCTCTATTTGTAGGCAGCCCAATGTGTGCCTGACTTCAATGCCTTGCTTGACTGAGAGCATTGGCCCATCTTGCTTTGTGTGCCTCTCCCCTGAGTAGAGCATTGTTGCAATAACTAGGTGTCCATTTCTCTGGTCATTTCTTCAGCGTGGATAAAATAATTAATTTGCCGTTGGTTGGGGACTGCCAGGCCGACGGGGGTGTTGTTGCGAGATTGCAAAGATGGAGGGTCCCACCCCGAGGGGGCGAGCCGCCACAACGGCCACGTCGGCCCTTGTGGGCCTCATCCAAGATGCTGCCTCCGCCCGCCAGCTCCTCGACGAGGTATGCCGCACAACATCAACGTCATCTTCCCTGCCCGGTTTGTTGTGTCGCGGTGATGGCTTCAATGCGGGGGGGGGACAATGCAACTCAGGCGCAGGCGGTGTTGGACGAGCGGCGGCGAAGCGACCAGAGAGAACTCGGCGCCAGCGGCGGTGGTGCAATGCTGCCCCGACCGAGCGCGCAGCGGCAGCGCGTCCAGTTGGGTGCGGCGACGCGGAAGCTGCGCGCGGCGCTCCACTTGGCCCTCCACCCGCCCTTCGCGGCCTCGCTGCTCCTCGCGCACCACTCCGCGCGTCACCTGTGGACCTCCAACCCGCTCGGCCCGCTGGTAGTACTCATTCTTATCATTCTTCGCTCTTCGTTCTTCGTTGCTCTTCGCTCTTCGCTCTTCGCTCTTCGTTCTTTCCTAAGCCCTGACGCGATGATGGCGACACCGACACCTTAAACAGGCATGCACGATGGAGTGGGATCGCTTTAAGAAGGCGTTCGTGGCCTACGCCAAGGAGCACATCGACGTGCCCACGAGCCGGGAGCTGGACCTGCTGTGCCGCGTGCTGACCGACGCACCTCCGGGCGCGCCGGCATCGAGCGCCGCTGCCTTGACCTCGAGCGGAGGCGGGACCAAGCTGCAGCAGGCCCCGGTCACCCTCGTCGGTCTCGCCCTCTTCACCGATCGCTGGGGCGTGCTCGGCTCCTTTCTTCGACTCACCCGCAGCGGTGCGCTCCCTTAGTCCACACACGCACACGCACACACGCAACACGACACGACACGCACGCGTACGATGGGCGGGGTCCGCTGATGGTGGTTTGTTGGGCGCGGACGCAGAGGCGATGCCCAGGCTGGGCGGGGAGGTGGTTGTGATCGAGGGCGTCGGCGAAAAGGAGCTCCTCTACGGTGCATATCGTTACCCCCACCACCACCCCAAAGCTGCACACAACGCGCACAATTTCCTAATCGCCAGCCCAACAGGCGAACCTGTGCGCGCCTACCTCGACGCGTGCGGGACGGTTCATCGTGTACGTGCTCGCTACTCATAATTACCAGCGGCAGACCCTCCTTCTCCAGCGATGGAGAAATTTCAATATATATATATATTATATACCGCTACATGAATATGTATATTGATATGTAACGATGCTCATTGCTATATGTAACGCAACAATAACATCGTTGYCGACTATCAACAGTACCGAGCGGTGAAGGGCGGCGTGGCGGTGGAGTTYGAGGAGGAGAGCGGCGTGATGTACCATATCATGGGCGACGCGAAGGAAAARGGYCCGCTGGCCAAGAAGAAGGTCACGCCCGCGCCCGCCTCGTCGACCTCGATCGACGACATCGCCCACCTGTCGGGCAAGGCCAARGCCGGCGGCAAGCAGAAGAAGGAAAACTCCAAGATCTCTTCGGCCCTTCTCGAGGAGTTCCTCCTTCAACACAAGCTGCTCGAAGACGAGGTGCGCCATTGCCACGCTACATAAGCGACCACCTTAAGGGTAATGTGATGACGTCATGCGGCACTCTTAACCGCCTGACTGGGTGTGATTGTTGGTTGGTTGATCGGCCAATTAGGTGGTGGCGTTGGAGAAGTGGACGGCGAGCGAGTCTGGCGAGGAGGCCGCGTGGAGCGTGGCCGAGATCGAGAGGAAGCGGGAGGAGATGGCCTTCACGATGAAGGTTCTCGACATCCTCTCCCCGCCCTCTGTCAGCAGCGGGTCGGCCATCATCACCTCCTCGCGCGACACCAAGTCCAACAAAGACAAAAAGGTGCGTGTCGTGTGCGTCGTGTGCGTCGTGTGTGTCGTGCGTGTCGTGTGTGTCATGTGTGTCGACTGATGGGCCGGCAACAGAACAAGAAGAAATCGCTGTCGGAGGCCAAGGCCAAGCGGCTCACGGTGGACCTGTCGTCCCTGCGCAAGAACTCGTACCGCATCAACCCGGCCGCCACCCGGTCGGCCGACCCTCTCCCGTCCCCTCGCGCGTACGCCTCCTGTGCCTCCCCCCCACTCGAACCCAACTGAGCCGACCGCTCATCACCGCAATGTGCAGCGGAGGCGAGGCCGCCTCGTCCCCGTCGCCTCCGCCGTCGCCGTCGTCGTTGTCGTTGTCGTCGTCATCGTCTTCGCCATCTCGGGGCATCTCGTTCGCTCACCCCTCGGCCGGCGCCGCCGCATCGTCGGCCATGCCACCTCCGCCGCAGCTGCGGCTTCAGCAGCTCTTCGACTCACCTCCGCCCGTCGTTCGCATCGCGCCTCCATCACCCAACATAGCCGCGGTCGCCGCGTCCGTGGACCCGCCACCGCCGATTCCCACGCGACTGGAGTTCGAGCCGAGATCCGACCTCGGCTTCACGCCCCTACCCTCGCCCAACCCGCCGCCCGCGTCGACCCACACGGCGAGGGGACCGTCGTCGCCGCCGTCGATGTCGACAGGCCGCCGCAGTTCGACTCCGGGACCCGGTGCCGATGGCAGCGATCACGCGATGACCAGCGCTTCGACCACTTCCGCTTCCGGCTCGACGCAGCTGCACGCGGCAGCGGAGGTCGATGTGCCGCCCGCGAGGACCAGCGCGCAACAGAAAGAAGCGTCGCGACGACATCGATCAACCCTCGCCACCGAAATCGACGACATCTTCGGCCGTGTAAAATATCTCGGTATGTCGTGTGTGTCGTGTGTGTCGTGTGTGTCGCGTGTGTCGCGTGTGTCGTGTGTGTCGTGTGTGCCGTGTGCGGCGTAAAGACACATGGCTGAAGACTGGTTCGAATGGTCACAGAGTCCACGTTTGTGGAGAGGGAAGAGGAGCTGTGGGCACTCGAAGAGCGGCTCGAGCGCGACCGTATGGCACTCGACCAACGCGTCGCCGCCGCCGCGCGCACCCAAGCCGAACTCCACGCCGCCGCCGCTCAAATCGAGSAAAAGCGCCGGCAAGTCGACGAGAAAGACGCTGGGCTCGCCGAGCGCGAGCGCCGCGTGGCCGAGGCCCAGAAGCGGAACGACGAGGCCCAGCGCGACCTCGGCCGACGCGAGGCCGACTGCGCGCGGCGGCAGGCCGAGCAGGAGGACGAGCAGGCCCGGCTGCGCGACGAGAAGGAGGTTCTGCGCAAGGACCGGCAGCGGCAGATGGCGTTCCTGCTGCAGGCCGAGCAGGACCTCGAGGCCCGCGATAACGAGGGGCAGCAGCTGCTCAAGCAGCGCCAGGCCCTCGTTCGACAGAAGGAAGACGAGCTGCAGCGACGTCAGCAATCGGTATGCGCCCGCCGCACATACCGCACACGCGCGTTGCATTCTTGGAATTCTGAAGCACTTGTGCGTGGTATGGCGCAGCTGTTTGAGCGGGAGCAGGAGTTGGAGCGATCGGGCGGCGGTGCGGGCAGCGGGACGGGTGTCGACCAGAAATCGCAGGCGGCGACGGAAGAAGCCCTGCGGCGGGCCAACGAGGCTGTGGCCCGCCTGGAGCTGGCGGCATTTGAAAAAGATCAGGAGATAGCCCGGCTCTCCAAGGCCCTGGAGGCGTACGTTCTTCGCATTTTTTCATGTAAGCACCACAATGACCTCACACGAGCGTTTGTGCGCTCCTGCCAGAGCGGCGGCGGCGGCAGTGGCGGCAGTGGCGGCGCAAGAATCCAAGGCCGTGGGCAAGCTGTCCGTGTGCGCCATGTGCAAGGACTCGATCAGCCACTCCCTCGCCGAGCCCGACGACCTCAACGACGACCCATCGACCATCTCCTTCGCCATGGTCAAGGGCCGCTTCCCCGTACGCGCKCACTACTCGCCKMARCTGGTATTCGTGTCAGCATTCTTTTCATTGYTYACATTCCTCGSCWKCTGTCAAACAGGCGCCGCCTCGCGTGAGCCACTCGACGCCGGTCAAGTCGCGGCCRGCCTCGTCCGAGGYGSTGACGGGCACARCCACCGGAGTCTCGCTGCCTCCGCCGCTCGTGTTCCACGCTCGGCCAACGACGACGATGATGACGTCATCTCTTCCGCCGGCCCTGCCACTCCCGCCGCCGATCACGTCGTCGTTGCTGACGTCAGCATCGTCGCCGTCCCCCGTGCCTCGCTCCCTCCCGCCGCCGCCCGTCGACGACACCGCAGACTTTGCGGCG
>CACVKS010004583.1:0-10725 GCA_902749335.1 Acanthamoeba triangularis
GTTCTTGAATGGGAGCTCCACAGCTGGGACGTCGGGCAGGGGCTATGCAGATCGGTCACTCAAGTCAGTAAAGACACGGACCCGAACCAACGAGACAAGGAGAGGGAGAGAGAGAGGCGTACAGGGGGGATAGGTAGCAGCAAGCATCCCGAGGGCTGGTGGGCACCATCAGACGCGGTGAGAACGCGGCCTGCAGCATCCCCGTTGTTGCTGTTGGGCGACTCGACAGCGGTCGGGCGGGGCGGCACGGGGAGGTCGAATTCCGGCAGCTGGTCGATAGCTGGGTGGGATATTCCCGCCTCGGGCGTGGGAAAGGGCACAACGCTGGCAGCAATCGCCTCGGCAGCCGGGGAGGCCTGAGCGGAGGACTCGGCGGCAGACACAATCAAGTCGCTGGTCGCCCCAACAACCTGACGCGAGCCGTTGAGGGGAGCCCTCACGACCTTGGAGGGAAAGTACTTGTCGTCGGCAAACTCGGGCAGGGGCAAATCCTCATCAATCTCGTCGCCTTCGCTCCTCTCCTGCTTGTCGACGAAAGCGATGTCCTGGGCCACCATGGAGAGTCCTGTCAGGTTGCGTGGAACCCGCAGCCGGATGGGCGCCATCACGGGGTGATGGCGCAGGTCGACCAGCGGAACTACATTCAGATCCTGTTGGGATATAACGTAAGTTGGCCGCGCTTGCGTCCCAAGAAAGGAGTAAGGGGCTTAGAGACAGACTACGAACCCAAGCGACGTCGCCAGAGATGGTCGCAGGGGCGGCACCCAGCTTCTGGTCGAGGCTGAGCTGCCGCGATTTGTTGGGCACGGCAGCGCTGCGGTTCTGGCGGTCACTAGGGCTGAAGACGAGCAGATCGCTCACAGACGTCAGCCTAGCGGCGTCCGCCCTCACGTCGCCCGGCTTCAGGAGCGATTTCTGATGCCGCGTGGGCTCTAAGTTAGTCCCTTGCGCCACTGCACGTGTAGCTGGCCTGTGTGCGCTGATTCAAGCGTAGGGCGTAACTACCTTTGCCGGCTGCTGTTCCTTGTCGAAGCAAAGACCGACTGCGTCGTCCAGCGAGAAGGGATCGGTAGACTTGAGGGACAGGTGGGGCAGCCCCGTCATGGCCGGCTTCTTGTTGAACGCGTTGTCGCCAGGCATCGGGGAGCTGACGTCGCTGCTCCGGAAGAGAACTTCATGCTCCGGCAGCTGCGCCGGAGCAGGATAGCGACTGGGCGACCTGTGCATACAAATCGTGGTTAGAGGCGCCAGGCAAGGCAAGACATTAAAGAAGAAACGCATACGTGACGACGGTGGCCTTGTTGTAGCGCTCCTGGGCAAGGTCGTGCAGGCGGCCACGGCATGAGTTCAGGCGCACGCCCACGGCGTCGACCTTCTGCTTCTCCTCTTCCACACGGCCACTGATCTGGGACAGCACCTGCCAGCAGCGTCCAAGGAGGTGAGCTGCCTCAAGAATGTATAGCCCAAGAGAGAAAGAGGGGGGCACCTGATTAACCGTTGCCTCCAGCTGCGACAGCGTGGACAGAAGTTCGCCAAGTGCTTCAGGACCGCCGAAATCGGTCATCACGATGGGCTGTGCCAAAAAGCGATGCATTTTTTTGTTCGACTGCTTGTCTGTAGTGGGTGAGATCAAGATTGAATGCAAGAGAGCACAGGGCACGAAATAGAACACGAAAAAGAGCAGTCCTTCGCGGAAGAAATCTGTTGTTTCTGTCGACAACTTGAAAGAAATCAGCTGAGAAAAGAATTATTTTGTAGCGGTAATGGATGAAGGGGAGGTGGCGACGCCGCCAAGGCCGCGGTGGCCCTGCGTGATCCTGCTGCCCAACGGTGCAGGGCATCAGAGGGAGGCCAAGGTGTTCCCCTTGGCCAAGGCCCCCACTTTCGACCGCCTGCTGGCCGAATCCTCAAACCGATTCGCGCGAGAGATCACGCGTATCTTCGTCTTGCCCGAGCACCACCCTGGCGGGGGCAGTGCTCCAGTTACCGAGCTGAACAGCGCTAACTACGTCGACGTCTGCACCCGCCTGCCGCCACGTTGTGTGCTCTACGTGTCACGCGGTGAACAGTTCAACTGTTTCCCAAACGTACGTCCTGCACCAACAACTGGCCACCATCGCGCGTCTACGTTCTCATCCGTTCCCCCACCTGCAGCCGAGCTGTGGACAGGCGGTGGTCGCGCCGCCACCTCCACCGACCGAGCACAGCGCGGCACAGCCGAGGGCGGATGAAGTTGCGCAGGAGATGGACGTCACCACTGAAGTGGCGGTCGCTGGCGGCGACGAGCTCGGGCAAGTTATCGAGAAGCACAAGGAAGAGGGAAAAGAGAAAGAAGAGAGGAAGGTCGACGACCAGAGCGAGACAGAGGAACCGCGCGAGACGCACCACCTGCTCGTGATGGCGAAGAGGAACGAGAGAGGCAATGCAGCGGTGTCAAAAGCGAAGAAGACGCGGCCGAATTCGAGGGACCTCGAACTGCAGCGACAGCAGAAGCGGGCGAGCCGGGACTTCCGCGAGGACGAGTTCCTTTCCCAGCTCCGCCGGGTTCGGCTGTCCGCGCCGCAGGTCAAGACCGTCAACTGGAGTAACATGGCCATGTCCACGTACGACACCGCACACACCGCACACACCGCACGCTGCTAGTTGACACTTGGTTGCTCTATAGGATGCCAGATTGGCATCAGAACTGGACGGCCATCGAGGAGGTCCAGATGCACCACAACAACTTCACCTCGTTCCCGATGAAGATCGTCGATGAGCCCAACTTTCGACACATCAAGATCCTCAACCTGTCCTACAACCGCATTCCGCACCTGCCCGACGAATTCCTCCTCCTCCAGGGCCTCACCTCGCTCAACCTCACCTGCAACAAGCTCACGTCGTGCTACCCGGCCCTGCTCCTGCCGTCGCTGACCGAGCTCGACCTGTCCGAGAACTGTCTCAGCGTCATCACCCGCCGTGACATTCTGCACCCCAACCACGGCAACGACGTCGACGACGATGGCGAGTCGTCGCCGCAGGTCGCCGCGCACGCGCTGACGTCGCTCTCGCTCAATCTCAACCTGCTGGAGTCGCTCCCAGTCGAGATGGAGCACCTTTCCTCGCTGCGCTACCTCTACGTCAAGGACAACCCGTTCAAGCCCCCGCTCCACAAGCTCAATAACGCCGGAAACCAGGCCATCATGCTCCACTTCCTGGCCGACCTACTCAGCGGTGCGTGTGATCGTGTCGATCGACACGGGCGCACCTGCTCGCAGCGCTGCAGCTCCGCTGACCCAACATCGTCGCGTGTGTGGTACCGCAGAGTCGCCCGGATCGCCGTCGGCCAATCGCAATCGAACGCTGTCGGGCAGCTTCAGCGCCCGAGAGGCCATCGAAGCCGGCGGTCTCGCCATCATTCCAATCGAAGAGCTCGCATTGGGTACACCCGCCGGCTTGCATTATGTAAGGACCCCCCGGGCGATCGGGGCTCAACTGGTGGCTGATTGATATGGCCCGCAGATGTGTCGGCGTCGCCGTTGGGTCGCGGAGCGCACGGGGTGGTGTGGCGCGGCACCTACCAGGGCCAGACCGTGGCGGTGAAGAACGTCAGCTCGATTGCCAAGTTCTGCCAGGAGGTCGGCATCTTGAGGTATAAGCGTGCGCCATATTCAGGCCGGCGTAGTGCGATGGGGCGTCTCACGATCTTTGCCAATCACACGCAGTTCGCTCAAGCTCAAGTACTGCATCAAATACTATGGCGTCTGCGTGGTGTCTGGCATCACACTCGTGGTCATGGTGCGTCACACAAAGCGTGTTGTATGTGTGCTCGTGGCAACGGCTCATTTTGTCGCAACCGCAGGAGTATGCACCGATGGCGGACCTGGGCAAGGTGCTCAAAGACCTGCGACACAATCTGACGCTGGAGGAGAAGGTGCGGATCGCGCTCAAAGTGGCCAAGGGCATGGAGGAACTGCACCGCGCGGGCATTCTCCACTGCGACCTAAAGTGTAAAAATATTCTTGTACGTCGCCCCGCACCCACCGCACGCACTGAGCACCCACCGCACATCCATCGCACGCACCGCACTCGCCGACATCGCAACGCCGTGCGGTGCAGGTATTCGAGACGAACCCGTGGAAGATCAAGCTGAACGACTTTGGCCTGAGCACGCAGTACAAGGTCGCTATCTGCGCCAAGGCTCCCTCGAGCGATGCCACGATGTACTTCCCGTGCACCGCGCCCGAAGGTAAGCTCAACCCTTTCACCACCAGCATCGCTCGCCCCCAAACTCACGTGTGTGTCGTGTCGCAAGTGTTGGAGAATCAGCCGTTTAGTATGAAATCGGACGTGTACAGCTACGCGATGTTCCTCTACCTCTACGAGCTCTTCACGGGGCGCAAGCCCTTCAAGGGCCTCACCATCGACGAGATCGTGCGGCTGGTGACCAAGGGCAGCCGCCCGCCGCTCGCCCACCTCGACAAATCGGCGCAACGCCCCTCCACGCCCGCCGTCGCCTCCAGCGATCCACCACCACCCACTCCACCTGCTTCACTACCGGTGGAAGAGCCCCCGAAGCCGTCGCCCGAGCAACTCCACCTCGCCTTCCCGGCTCCGTCGCCCGTCAGCCCGGCCTCGTCTGCGCCGCAGAGCACGTCGCCGCGAAGCCGCTCGCCCGGGCCATTGTCGTCGTCATCGTCCTCGTCGACGACGGGTCGCGTGCCGCAGCCGGCTGAGGTCAAGGAGATGCTGCTGCGGGCGCACAAGGTGGCGCGCAGGAAGAAGGACTTCGTGAGCAAGCACGAATTGGAGGGCCTGCTCACCATACTGGCGGACTTCACCCACCAACGATCGTCGTTGTCGTCATCGTCGTCAACGTCTGCTTCATTGTCAGCTTCCTCGTCGTCTTCGTCGATCTCGCCCATCACCGAATCGGTTCTGGAGAAGATGATGGAGCGGGCGCAGGGCATTATCCACCTCCACTCCGACTCCCACTTCCCGCTCTCTCCCAACTATGTACGTGTCGTGTCGTTGGTCGTGTCGTGTGTGTAGGGTGGTCATGACTGTTAATTGGTGGTGCGGGCGTAGGCGGCAGCGGAGGAGGAGCAGGAAGAGGGCGGCCAGACGTTGGAGCAGTCGCCCGACGAAATCGCAGAGAGCGAGGCCAGACAGCACACCCTCCGCAAGATCCGACGCATCATCGAGAAGTGCTGGAGCGGCCGACCTCACCAACGGTACACCACACGACCGCACGCGCACACGACACACACCGCACACCAGCGCGGCTGACATGTGCGCCGTCGCAAAGGCCGTCGTTTTCGGAGATCGTGTCGAAGGTGTCGCAGATCTACTGGAAGGGGRGCAAGGGGACCCGGTCGCGCACCGGCTGGATCTCGGGCAACGAGCGGCTCACCTTCAGCCTCCTCTGCAAGAAGGCCAACGCCTCTGCCACCCTCCAGGCCCTCGCCCGCAGCAACAACACCTCCACTTCCTCCACCAGCAACAACAAGGACCAGCCCTAGCGGCTTGCCTTGCACATCACCTTCGCTCACACAACACGCACACGGGGCAAAACGATTCGAAGTCGTTGCGTGTTGGACCGACTTGAAGGTGGTGGATTGGGGTGTGTGTGGTGGGGTTTACATGAATTCGTCTTCGTAGTCTTCGCTGACTTCGGCGTTGGAGGTGGCGAGGTCGGTGTGCCTGTGGAGGTCGGAGTAGGTTCGGATCTCCTCGTCCCTCTTCGTCTTCTCGCGATTCTCCCGCTCCTCCTTGGCCTTCTGCTTCTTGGCCGCCGTGCTCTCGTTCCTCATCTCCCTCATCCTGTCATCGTAGATCGCTGCACACCACCACCATCAACATCAATGAAATCATCATCATCAACAAAAACGTTGAAGCTGAGTAGAAAGGAGTACCCTGGAGGTTGACCTGCTTCTCCTCCTTGGTCTTGTTGAGACGGTTCAGGATGGCGTTGAGCTTGGCCACCTTGACGGTCTTGACCAGCTTGTCGTTCTTGAAGCCGACCTGGCCGACGTCCATGCCCTGCGTCTTCTTGAGGTTGGAGTGGGGCGTGTAGATGACCGGCACGTTGGGCAGCTTGCAGCCTGTGGCGTGTTGCAGTGGGAGGGAAGTTGAGGCAAAGAAGAAGTTGTAGAAGAAAGAAAAAAAGTAGTGGAGCAAGGAGAAGTAGAACGAACCCTGGATGGAGTTGGCCTTGACGAGCTGCACGCAGTCTTCGAGGACGCCCTCGGGGATCTCCTCCCACGACTCGCCTCGCGGGAGCCGCAAGTAGACGTGGGCAGACGAGAGATTGTCAACGTGGAACCTGCGTGCGATGGCATAATCAGGTGGCAGCACGTTTAAAGATGAGACCTCATGCTCGTAACGGAATGCAAAGGAATGTTTGTACCAGATGTCCTCGGGGAGGCCGTATCGAATCAGTTCTTCATTTTCGTACTTGTCCTTGCCCATGTAAATGACGTACTTGGGGTCTGCACCAGAGGATGCCGATTAAAATGTACAACTGATTAAAGAGTAAAAAGGCTAGCAAGCTCCGTACCGCGAGGCGTGAAGTAGAGCGGCATCTTCCGAAGAGGTCGGCAAAGAATTCAATCTATCACCTTCAATCTATCTTCTCCAGTGGTTGATTTGATGCACACTTTCGCAGAGCAGGTTTCTTTTTCTTTTCCTAAGGGCCATTAGGAAAAAGAAGAAAAAATAGCAAAACAATTGAAGTAAAAGATAAACAAAGAGCGAAAGCTCGCGAGCTGATCACTGATCGAGAACCAGATGGAGCGCGGCAGCAGGTCCGCTTGGACTCCCCTTGTAGATGAGGCCACCGGTGCGTTCTTGCATCTTCCAATCTAATAACTACTTTAATCAATATAAAGGTCAGGTGTCCTCACTGCGCCACTTGCCTGCAGGCAAGGCCTACTGCGGCCACGTGCAGACGGGGTACGCGACGCGGCCGAGTCGTCGCTTTTCGTTCTTTTTGTGGTCCAGTCTGTATCGGGCGGGCAAGCTGCTCACCTGGCCCGCCGAGAAGACGGTCGAGACCTACCTGTACATCTTCAACCGCGACATCAAACCAGGTTCGCGCACACACGAACCAAGACCGCGCACGCACACGCACGCGCGCGCGCGCGCTCGCCCTAAGCCGCAGAACCCAGGCAGGTATGAGCAGTGGTCCACTGTTCGGCGGGAGAAGATCCACCGCGCGCTGCTCCTGGTGGTGATGGTACTTCTGGGCACCGTCGCTGTCCTACTCTTCCCCTTCGGTGCGCATTGAACCCCGTTCCACACCACAACACACGAGAGCGAATGTGGTGTCTGACGCTTGGGGGCTTTGTGGTGAACAACCGGCGCTACAGGCGTGTTGCTGCGATTCCTGGCCGTGTCGCTGGGCACGCACGACTTGCTCTTCGTGCGACCGAACGATCAGGCAGTCGACCCCGCGTACGCAACCCCAGGGCCACACTCAACTCAGCACATCGACGTCATACCAACCACCCGTGTGTCGTGTGTCGTGTGCGGTGTGTGTCGCATCAGATCGTTTCCAGCTGGCAGTCGCGTGCAAGTGACGCTGCGCACGCAGAACTTGGGCTTCCTGCCCCACCTCAGCTCGGCCAACAACCTCGCCAATCCAGCGAAGCGCGTCAAGTACCTCCTGCAGGAACTCCAACTCGGTTCGCTCCTCCCTCCGCCGCACGCGCAACGCGCAACACGCACCACCGCACGCATGGCACACACCGCCGCACACGCGCAATACGCACCGCCGCACGCACGGCACACACTACCTTGACTACGATGGCGATGGCGATGGCGGTGACGGGGGCAGGAAGGGACGACGTGCTGTGCTTCCAGGAGTGCTTCGACTTGGCCGCCACGAAGGCCATCATCCGGGGTCTCAACAGGGAGCCGACGCAGGGCCGCAGCTCCCGCCGCCCGAGGGTGGCGAGACACGACTCGGCCGACGAGGCGCAGGACATGCTGCGCCGGAGCCACCCCTCAGACCAAGACGACGTCGAAGGCGGTCTCAACACCACCGTTCTTAAAAAAGGTGCGTGTCGTGTCGTGCGGTGTGGGTCGTGCTGTTGGGTGCGTGTGTGGTGGAGCTGACGCTCGAACAGAAAAGCCGATCTATCCGTGGATCGTGGCGGACTGCGACCCGCGTTCGTACCGTCTCAACTCGGGGCAGGTCATCGTCAGCCGCTACCCGCTCGCCAACCCCGAATTCGTGCGGTACACCAATCGAGTCGGCGAGGACAAGATGGCAGGCAAGGGCGTGCTCGGGTGCACCGGTTTGAACCTCTCTCTGTGTCGTGTCGTGTCGTGTCGTGTCGTGTCGTGTCGTGTACAACGCACCTGCAAGCAGGCAGCGCCCCTCCCAAAGGTACGTTCGCTATTTCCACCACGCACTCGCACACGCACACTAACGCGGCCCTTCCCCCCAAAAAGATACGATCCACCTGCAGCAGATCAGGACAGCCGCGACGTTCGTGCGGTACTACAACCACAAGCACATCGACGAGCGCCAGGACGTGTGGGTCGGTGCCGTACTCATGGGCGACTTCAACATCGCGCCGCTCAACGGTACCGTACGCTGGTCGCCGGCTTGAGGCTTTAGGTCCGGGTAGAATTTTTAACTCCGAGTGGATGCGATCGCATGCTGGCTTGGCAGGTGACCCCGAGTGGTGGGGCAGCGGGAAGCTCACCTGGGATCGGGAGTGGGCGGCCATGAACCAGACCTTCCACGCCCACCACATGAAGAACTGGTTCTACGAGGCACGCACTATACCACCACCACCACCACGACACGACACGACACATCGTAGGCGCTCATCTGACACACGACACGACACACAACGCACACGACGCACGACACACGCGTCACCGCGCGCACAGGACACGGAAGACGGTGAGGTGCGCACGCGCAACCGAGACCTGTTCCTCCGGTTCCAGGACGTGTTTGCCGACCGGCTGCAGGCGCTGGTCGAGGAAATCAAAGAGGTCCGCGCCTCTGCTGCAGGTGACGCCGACCAAGACCCGGCGGGCACCCGGCAGCGCATCGACGCCATCGGGCTCACCAACCGGATCACGGCCTGGCTCGGCCGGCGGGAGGAGACGAGGCGCGGCCGGGCCGCAGCGACGTCGGGCCAGCAGCGCAAGGGTAAAGGGAAAGGGAAGAAGAAAAAGGAAAAAGAAAAAGAAAAGGCAAGTAAGAAGAAGCGGGTGAAGAAGGCCGAGGTGTTGGTGCAGACCAGCGACATTGAGGTGGTGGACGACGACAACGACGAAGATGGCGACGACAGCGACGATGAAGAAGAGGCGGAGGTGGCGGAGCTGAGGGACCTGCTGACGCGCGAGCTGGTGCGCCAGGCGCGCTCTGTGACGGGCTGGCGACGGACCGACCAGTGGTTCGCCGAGGAACGGCCGCAGCAGCACCGCGAAGAGGCCGCCGAGCCCGAGGCTGAGCCGCTGGAGGTGATGGTGGACCTGCTGCGGCAGCTGAGGGCCATCCCGAGCGACCCCGTCGTAGAGTTGTTCGCCCACGAGCGGGCCGGGCGACCGCGCGGCCGGGCCGAGGGCGGTCACCACGACGAGGGCCACGACCAGGAGGAGCGCGGCAAGTGGGGCCGGCCGAAGCTGCGCTGCGATCCGCGCGTGGAGTACATCATCCCCGGTACCTCCATCGACAAGGACCACTACGAGGTACTGCGATCACCGTGTGTTGTGTTTCGTGTGTTGCATGTGTCGTGTCGTGTCGCGTGTCGTGTCGCATTCTGCTGATGGCACACTCGCACGCGCAGGGCAAGTTTCCGGACGAGGTGGACTTCAACGACATCGACCACGTGTGGTCGCTGGAGAAGTTCAGGGGCGCCGAGCCCCGGATGGAGCGCGTGCGGACGCGCCTGGTCGAGTACTACCCCTTCTTCTACACCGACCACCTCGGCAAACGCCTCGAATTCCAGGTCGTGCTCCAGGACTGACTTCGATCGAATATTGGTCCGTCTTCGACCGAAGCTTGAGCTTCCAACAGCCAATAAATAGTATTTAATTGAAACAGAGAGCCATGAATGATGGAGGGCCTTAGGCCTGAAGTTCGGCGAGCCACTTGCCGATGATGCGGGCCTCGTGGTTGCGCGCCTCCACCACGGAGGGCGGGTCGCGAGGGTCGCTGCTGCGCAGGTCCAGGTGATGCGCGCCATCCTGCGTTTCGTGTGTGTCGTGTGTCAACACGAGTACAGGTGAGGTTGGTGTCATGTCCTGTTAGTAACGCGTCATTGGCCTACCTTGATGATGATCGCGATCAGCGAGTCGGAGAGGGACTCGAGGAATCCGCCCCCGTGCCACGGGTCCAGCAGGCCGTTCGAGAAAATAATGCGGCTCGCATACCGAATGTTTTCTCCTGCATTCCATGGATTGTGCGTGTGCGGTGTGTGTCGTGTGCGTGTGCGGTGTGTGTCGTGTGTGTTAATACAATAGACCACGAGAAGAAAAAAAGTGGTGAATGCAGTCCGTGTACATACCGCCGGTGTAGGTCTTGAGCCAGGTGGGGCGCGGGGTGATGCCCCAGGTGCGCTGGCAGTGGGCGTTGAGGTCGCCCAGCGTCCAGTCGCGCGGCGGGAACATGTCGGTCACGTTGTTGGTGTTGGGGTAGTAGATTATCTCCCCGCAGGCCTGGTAGTCCCACGACTGACCCGCCGGGCCGGTGCCGCAGCCGGTCTGGTCCGCGCACTCCACAAA
>CACVKS010004606.1:0-14396 GCA_902749335.1 Acanthamoeba triangularis
GGCATTGCATACACATATGTGATGAAAAAGGTGCAGTACCCATGTTGCCTGAAATGCCAAGCATATTGACAGAGTGTTGTGCTTGGTGAAGTAGGAGTGTGCAAGAGGTGCCAAAGAGCCTTTAACTCTGTCTTTATCTGGACAAAACATGATAGACTCCATTCTGTATGGCAAGTGAGCAGAATGGCACTGTTCTGACAAACCACACATAAAACAACAAAGAAAAAACAAAGAAAAGTCCAAGGAAATATGGGGAAATTTGGCAGTGAAAATGACCACGTACGCGTACACAGTGGTGCAGGACACATCAAACCACCACATATGCACACATGATGGTTCATGCCACATCAAACTATTGTGCATGTGTCCATGGTGGTTTATGACACATCAAATTAGTGCATATGCGTACACTATCACTTTGCTCACCTATTCACTTTTACTTGCACCTATCTTCACCTCTTTACATCCTATCATTCATGCCAACAGCATCAGTCATCACAGAATTTACATGATCTTGGTGCATCTCACCATTACCTTTGTCCCACATCTCACAATTCACCACACCTATGCTCCCCTGATATCATTTTGCTTTTGAGATAGTACACTCATTTTCCTTTTTATTTTCAGCTTGACTTTGACCCTCATTTTAAGCTTMTAAAATCACTTTTACCATGAAGAAGAGGTGCATTATCTCTCAGAATGTTGGTCCTAAACCAAGGTCATAATGGACATTATTGCATTACAACCACATTTAGGCAAAAAACCCAGAAAGATGTGCATGAAAATCAGAGATGACAGTGCAAAAGGAATTTGAGCCCAACAAAATTTCACCAGTCATTCTTGACCTCTCATTTCAAATGAGCACAAGTTCATTGTTTTCTACTTCAGAGGCATGCCAGTCTTGTGGGCTACTAAGGCTCAGAAGTGCATCATGCTCTCCTTGACTGAAGCTGAACTCAACACACTATCCAACACCACAAAGCACAGACTCTACCTTCAAAAGCACATACAGGACCTCTTGAAGAACAACCAGGCAGCAATCCCAATCAACAGCAACAATCAGAGTGCTCTTGCTCTACTCTCAAATGGCCTCACAATGTATCACAGTTGTATGAAACACTACTACATCAAGGTCACTCATCTCCACAAAGCACTGTCTCATCAACTCCAAATTCCATCACTGCCACACCAAATACATGCCAGCCAATCTCCTTACCAAGGCAGTACCAAAACCCAGGGTCACCCACCTTTGTGCTCCTCACCATGAACAAATCTGTCATTAACAATTGAGGGGCATGTCAGAACAAGCAATCTAATGATCTTCCACTCTTGGCACAACAATGGATATACAAAGCATCACCAGCTGATCAGGAAAAGGTAGAGAAGTGCAACCTCACCTTGCTGGCATAGAGAAGGTCAAGGTGAATAAGAAGGAGCATCTGGCCCTGGTGGAAAGTGAGCACACCTACTATCACTGAAACTTCTCATCCTTGACTATTGGAGCAGAGCAGGTGCCATGAGCACCAGTTGGATTACTTCCACCAGTATTCTGGACCAAACTCCAAGAGCAGCTCTTGCAAATTGGGGGCAGCTCTGTGGGACTTGGTGTAGGAGCAGGAGTGGTTGGAGAGGGAGGGTGGTGATGGAGAGGTGGTGAGAAGATTTCTTGGCTCTGAGTCTGCTGAGTCTTTCCTTACTCTTAATTGCTTTGTTCTGGAGATCATGGAATGAACTCCTGTAAAGTCACAATGTTTGTAGATGAGGATGAGTTAAGATGAGACAATAAATTGGAACAAAAGTGGGTGACTTACTTGGGTGCTAAATGTAGTAGTATGGAGTGGTGAGGTAGATCTCATTGGGGGTGGTGGAGAGGTGCTTGAGTCAGATGACTTTGGACCACTGGTGGAAGATTCCAACCTGCTCAATGCTCAGAAGATGTTTCAAGCCTCAGATATCAATAGGTCAATGGCATGCTGTGGTCACCACAGTTGGGTCATCTTGCAGGCTGCAGAGACTGCCTGCAAGATAAAAGTTTCTGCCCAAAGAATCACAATTACAATTAGTTTTTGTACACATTTGCAATCTGATGTGCATCAGAAGGCAGGGCCATATGGTTATTAATAAACTTACTATATAGAATGAAGAAATACTGCAATTGGCACTGAGATGGCGTAACAAAATCTAACTAACAAAATAGGCTTCAAAAAAAAAAAAAAAAAACTAACAGAATAGGCTTGAAATTTGCTTGTGTTTTTGTACAGCCTGGCAATCTGATGTGTGTTGGATGGGCAAGGTGTATGTATAAAGTGTGTAAAATTGTGGGAATCATACCTAGTTGTGCATTGGAGAGCTCCAGTAGCTGATGTGCCCTCTTGTTCAGGGGGAGTGTCAGGTCAGGCAGCCAAGTCTGCACTGTGAGGTGTGCATGTTTGGCAGCTTGCTGCTCTCTCTCCCCTTCCTCACCTTCCCCCTCCTCCTCTTCCTCTGCAATAGCTGCCTTCAACTGAATAGGAGTTATCATTCTTTGTTGCATCCACAACTTTACCCTACCAGTCCTTACCCTACCAATCTGAATACTGTCCTTGCCTGTGGGTTCAACTTTGATCCACAAAGAGGTGTTGATCCTGACACTCTCAAGGAAATATATACCCTCTAGCTCTTTCCTCATCTCCCTTCCCCACCAAAAGGTCATTTTTAGTGTTGCTGTACATTTTTTGTTACATTTGCACCTAAAACTCTGTACATACTGAAAAAGGGTCACTGTAAACAGAGTGCTTGTTAAAAAGTGACAGTGTCACTTTTTCATGAAATGGAAAAGGCAAGACCTGGTACCATGATCACACCAAACATCCCTGTGATGTTGCCACCAGTTGAGTGAGATGAGCATCTGGCTAACTTTGGTGATTTTGCCAAGCCAGAACTGCTCCATGGTTTCATCTTAACTGGGTCAAAGCACTACCCAAAGGGGTGAAGACAAAGTGTTGAGCATCCTGAGGATGTTGATAACTTGGCAACCAACCAGCTGACAAAGGTGTGTACCAACTTACCCCAAAGCCACACAACCAGGTAACTGGTGGCTGAAGATGGTGGGAGACATAGACTGGTGGGTGTCCATGTGTATGAAATGCCAGGAGAAGAAAGTGCTGTCCAGCCTTCTTATGATGTTATCAAGCTGGTTTGAGATGTAAATAGCCCTTCAGGTGGGTACCCAGTTCATGCCTCTTTTTTGGACAGCCTTCAAGAACACTTATTTTCAGGTTTTCTTTTTTTCCTTTTTTTTTTAGCTCCAAAAAGGAAACCAGTGTTACCACGCCAGGAGAAAGAACTCACACGACCAGATGGATGACCCAAGTGAGCCGTTGCACTTTATTGATTCTCATGCACACCTGGACATGGTGCTGTACCAGCTAACTGACAGCCATTCCAGCAGGACAAAGCAAGATTTCATTGATTTCTTTGACACCAATTGGACGGAAGAGGTAGTACATGACCTCTTCACCGCCCAAAAAGGTTACCTTCTTGAATTTTTTTGATTTATGTATATTACATTAATAACAATTATTATTATTATTATTATTAATTATTAATTGATGACAGGCAAAGGCCGAGGGAGCGGTGCGTGCTGACAGCCTCTTGATCATCTTTTTTTCTTCTTCTTCTTCTTTCGTGCCCTGGCAGCCAGTGAAGCCGGTTCGTTCGCCTCGCGAGTGTACATGACGTACGGTGTGCATCCATATGCGGCATCGCAATACGACGATGCGCTGGAGAAGGAAATCGAACAGGCCATGAGCCACCCGCGCACCGTGGCCTGGGTACTCTGAGCTGAGCCATTCACAACCAGCTTGTTGGCTTGGCTCTGACAAAGCAACAACTTTTTACAGGGAGAGTGCGGACTCGACTTCAAGAACTTGTCAAAGCAAGAGGTCCAGAAGGCAGTCTTTGCTCGTCAGCTCCAGAAGGCCGTTGAGCACAAGAAGCCGCTCGTCATCCACTCTCGCGACGCCGAGCAGGACACATTGCGGCTCTTGAAAGAGCATGTGCCCACCGAGTGGAAGATCCACATGCACTGCTTCGGCGAGTCCCCAGAGATGGCCGCCAAACTGCTGGCCCTCTATCCCAACGTCTACTTTGGCTTCACTGGTAGGCACGCACAGAGAAGTCGTCAACCGTACTGATGTTGGTGTTGGTGGTGTTAATGCGGATATCATGTGGTAGGTGCGATCACTTTTGGCAAGGCCGCCGGGCGCGCGCCCGAAGTCGTCAAGATGGTGCCGCTCAACAGATTGCTTCTTGAAACCGATTGCCCAGTGTACGTTGTCGCAAACTTTCCACCCTGGGGAAGGAATGCAACCTACTTCGGCCTCACATTGCGCGGACGCGCCGTGCATGACAGCATGGCGCCCGAGCCGCACCGAGGAAAAGTGGCCCAGCCGGCGATGGTCCCCCTCGTAGCTAAGAAGGTGTTGTCTCCAACCAATGCACGCACGCGCTCTCAACACTCTCACATCACGCCCTCATGCGAACGCAAACTTATTTTGCCCACACAGGTGGCCGAACTCAAGGGGATCTCACTGGCCGAGGTCCTTCGCGCCACCACCGAGAACGCTCGTGCCATGTACTCCCTGCCCACGAGGGGATGATTGCCGCACCGTTCCGACGGAACACTCTAATAAAATAAAATTAAAAAAAAGTACGATTTCGGTAACTGTTTTTTCGTCGGTCATGTTCCCTGAAAACAGATTACCAAAATAAAAACAAAAAAAAACAAAAAACAAAAAAAAAACAAACAAAAAACACCACCACACACACGCACCGGAACGAGAGAAGAAAGAAGAAGATGGAGGCACCCCAGAGAAACGACGACAAGTCAGGAGCCAACAGCCAGGAGGGAGAGGTGTTCGCTCGGTTGCTGTGTAGCGCGACCGAGATCTACCCGAAGGGTGACGGCGAGGACCTGCGCTACTGCACGAAGACCTTCACCCTCTGTCTGACCTCCGACGGCCGCCTGCGCACCGATGACGAGGGCATCCTGACCTGGTACGCCCTAAACGACAGGCGCACCGTGGTCCGCACGGACGAGGGCGGCTGGCGCGGCGTGTGCTCGTCCGACGGCCACGTCACCCTCGAGGCCAGCGGTAGCCTCCCCAAGTCCGAGGCCCAGACCACCGATCGACTGCTGGCCGGGCGCCTGCTGCCGCCCTGCAGCCTGGCCGGCACCGTCGCAGATACCTCTGCGTCGACCTCGACCACAGGCCGCTTCGAGATCACGATCGTGTCTGTCGAGCTCGTGGCCGGCGGCCAGCCCGCGGTGGCGGCCACCTGGGACCACCTGCTCGGGCTCCTGAAGCGCCTGCGGGCCTACGAGCGTAGTCAGGGCTCTACAACCCGACAAGGTGGTGGTGATGATGGTGGTAGTGATGGTGGGGTGGACTTTAGCGCCTACCTGCCACTCGAGGCGATTTTCAGAGTGTGCAGCTTCCTGCCAGTGTTTGGGGTGCAGTCGCTGGGCCGCTGCTCGCACGTGTTCCACCGCATCTGCTCCGACCCGTGGCTCTGGAAGCAGCTCTACCAGCGCCGCTTCGGCCCGCACACGCTCCTCGCGCCGCAGCCGCCAGCAGCTGCCGGCAACGATGACGGAGCCCATCAGGTCTCGATCGAGGACCTGCGGGAGGGCTTCTCCACACCGGTGGCCGAGGCTCAGTCCATCTGGAATCATCAGCCGTGGCCTACGACAACTCCAATGCCTCCTGGTCTACCGGCGCTTGTCAGCGACAGCGACGAGAGTGAAGGAGTGGATTGGAAGCAGAAGTACGAGCTGGCGGCGCGTAAGGACTCGAACTACCTGTCTTCGCTCGTCGTCAACGACGGACTCTACATCGTGGATGGTGCCGATTACCATTCTATCACCTTTTGTTATCAACTTGACTGATGGATACCGCAGGGCACACGCGGAACTCGGCATCGCGAGGCAATGTGACTCGCGTACAGGGCACTCGGGTGCGCCTGCAGCACGGCCTGCTGTGGGCCGAGATGCAGTACTCGTCGGGCTCATCCTACAATCGCCAGACTGGAGGTACACCTGCATGAACGGGTGTAACGACCTGCAGCGGAACAAACTGACCCTCGCGTCGTGTGTCATGTGGCTGCAAAAAGCCGTGTGGGTGGGCCGGTACGACCGCGCGAGCAGGGTGATCGAGTGGCGGGAGCGCTACGCGACGCACAGCGGCCTTTTCCACTACACAGGCCGGGTGGTGGACCACCACACCATCACCGGCACCTACCGGTGGGACGTCAACGGGGCCACGGGCACCTTCGAGTTCCACCTCTCCCAACCAGAAGACCACTCGCGCAGCGCAGGTGGTGACATGTAACATTTTCGTTGAGACAAAACATCGGCGGTGAGGAGCAAGAGACTCGACACCAGGCCTTTTATGTTCCTTTTTTTTTTAACGACCAAGAAGCATGAAGAGGGTGAGAGAGGAAGAGACTGGGCAGGGCCAAGAGGCGAAGTCAGAGACTACAAAATACAGTAGTAAGAGACCGAGACCGGGAGTGGAGGACAAAGAGGAGGAGGAAGAAGGAGGAGAGTGGAACCTGCTGAGCAGCCTGCCCTTTGTCGTAGTCCATCACCTGCTGGGCTACCTCTCCACCTCGTCGACCACGGTCGCCGCCAGCGGTGCGCCCTCTTGGCCTCTGTCATTTATTATGAAATAATTATAATTGTAATAATAATTACTACGCAGAGGTGCCCGAGGTGTGCCGTGTGCACGCCCAACGAGCTCTCTTTGATTGGCCTGCCGACGACGACGAAACCACTACACGGCGCCAGCTGCTGCACGGCCTTGCCCCCTCGTTCGTACCACTGATGCCTTCGTGTCTGCGTGTGGCGTCCGTGCGTGGACTGGTCGGTAAGATATTGCCCCTTCACACAGGGCTGACTGACGTCTGTGGCGCTCACGACAGCTTTCAACAGAGGGAAGAGCGAGCCGCCAAGCAGCGATGGACGAGCGTGGCCGCGCTGCGTCTCACCTGCGTCAAAGCTGCAGTCGACGAAGCGCTCAACACCCGCAGCGGCCGGGGCCTCAAGAAGGCATTCGCACTCGCCGACCCGCTCGACCACTTCCTCACCCACCACTTCTTGTCGGGCACAACCACGACGGCCAGCGGCGGCGGTGTCCCCCTGTTCTCGGCGTCGGCAGAGAACGCACAGGCCAAGAACCGCGTACGCATGCTGGCCGAGGCGGCCCTGGGTCTGACCGGCGCTCGCATTCACCAGGCGCAGCTGGGCGGCGGGGTGCTCGACTACGTGTGGCGCGAGTGGGGCTACGCGCCGGCCAAGCTCCACGATTTGCGCAGCGTGCTGCTTTCTCCCAGGGCGGTCGCCGGCGAAGGCGCGGACGGCGGAGGCAAGGCCCCGGAGGCGCCGCTGCTGACCATCCACCACCTGCGGCGCAGTGACGACTTCTTGGGCACGGCCTATTCTTTGGGCGTCACATCGTGCCTCTCGCTGGGCCTGCCCGACCTACCGCACGGTAAGATCTTCCCCCTGACCACGGCGCAGAAGCAGAAAGCTGAAGAAGACGAACAACAAGAAAGTTGATGGCCATGTCGGTGCGTGCAGAGCGAGTCGAGATTGCGATGAATCTGCTTCAGTCGCACGACGACGACTGGGACTTTGCGCTCTTCGTCGATCTCACGACATCGTCGGCCAAGTGGAAGGACATTCTCGCCTCCATTCCTCTACGACAGTGTGGGGCTCCGCTCGCCCGGCCGCACGCCAGGGGTGGAGAGCAACAGCAACAGCGGCAGCAGCAACGACGGTACTACGACCTGGACGGCCGGTGAGGTGTTGACCACGTTGCTGGCGTGCCTGGGGTTCGTGTGGAAGCCCGACGTGAGCAAGGTCCCCAGCGATGAACGATACGGCGGCGTCGCCCACGCGACCAATCATCTGTGGCGGCACACCGCCGCCACCAAGCGGCAGGAGCGGAAGGTCATGACCGACTTTGTCGACAAGTTCACCCACTTGGTCGCACCGTACATCGACCAGCGTGGAGACATGCCTGACCAGGAGGCGGCGGCGACGTGGAAGCTGATCGAGCGCCAGGTGGTGCAGTTCGTCGGCCAGCAGCGGCTCGCACGCACCGCGGAGTACTTGGCCGACCGAGCTGCCCGCCGAGGCGTCTGGGCAGATCAGCCGCCGTTCGCACTCACAAACAACGGTGACGTGACCGGCTACGACCAAATACGTCTCTAAGCTCAGAGCTGCTTTCTCTCTCTCTCTCTCTCGCTCGCTCGCTCGGTCTCAGCAGCGGGTGGCGCTACACGTTCATGCGTCCAGGTGGTGCCGCGCCTGCGCGTGCTTCATGCCCACTCGTTCCAAATGAGCCCCTACCCCGACCGCGGCTTCTTCGCCGCTAGGCTCGACTTGGTGTGTCCGATCACCACCCGCAGCGGCGGCCTCCAGGCAGACGAACCGATGTTGATCCAAGGGGAGAACGGGCAGCAGCAGCAGCAGCAGCTGGTGGTCTCGGTTTCCACCAAGGCCGTCGACACCTACGATGCGCCCTCCGAGCAGACCATGATCACCGTGCGCGTCGTCGGTGGCCACCAAGCCCACCAGCGACTGGTCGCGCTCGCCGAGTCGGCCGCCGTCACCTCGAGCGAGGAGGGCAACGAGTACGACGTGGGCGACGAGACCCACACAGCCGACGGCCAAGCCGTGGTCATCCACCTGAATCGCATCATGAGCAGCCCCAACGTGGAGCTCCGCAAGAAGGTGGTGGCCACCGCCGCGCTGGGCGCCGTCGGCCGCCTTCTCGGCCTATCTGTCCTGCCGGCCTCTGATGACGTCATCGCCGATGCCGACCACGACAACAAAGACGACAACAATGACGACAACGAGAACAAGAAGCTGGCGCAGGCCGTGGTGGAGTTCTTGTGGGCGGTGATGCGCGTGACGACGTGGGACGCCGACGAGGGCGCCTTCCCGGTGTCGCTCGACCAGTGGAGGAAGTGGGAGCGCCGACGCTACCACGCCACTGATGATGCTGAGGATCCAGGTGGAGCAGGCGATGAGGAACGGAGGGCGCAGCAGGTGGTGGAGGAGGCCACCAACCTGAACCTTGGGTCCTTGCGCAACCTGTCCGCCCGACCCTCGTAGCCCAGACCGCCAAGAGCAAAAGAGAAAAAGAAATGAATAAAACAACATATAAATAAATAAATAAATAAAAAAAGAGACGAGGCTGTTTCGTGTCTGTTTTCGTTTCCGTGCGGCCAAAGCGTCGTACCTCGGCCTCGACCTTTCCTTTCCAGCCAGACACCAGCAGCGAGCGTAGCCGATCGAGCAACAGGTACCGGTACATCGCGTCTCTTCGCCCTTCAATCTGAAGATCTCAAAAAGTTAATTAGATTACCTTTCCTTTTGTTCGTTTTTTTTTTTTTTTTTGCCTGCATCATCATCTGTTATTTATTTTGTTAAAATTGATTATATATATTTTTAAAAAATAAACAGATCAGGCGACATGCACATGAGGGTGAGCGCCAAACAGAGGCTGGCGGCCATGGACGCGTGTGTGCGGTGGGGCGGCCGCTTCTGCGTGGCCTTCGTGTGGGCCTTCTGCGCGGTGGGCTACTGGTCCGTGTGGCACTACGTCTTCATCCCCTACATGATGTACACCGCCCAGGAGCCGTTCCACATCTTCGTCCTCCTCGTGTTCCACGCGCTCGTCATCCTCTGCCTCTACTCCTACTACTGCGCCATCCGCACCGACCCCGGCTTCGTTCCCCCCGGCTACGTGCGTCGCACACGACCAACGACACGACAGCCGCACACACGTGACTCACTTTTGTTGGTGCGCGGCAGCTCCCGCCGGAGATGGAGGAGGGACGGCTGCATTCGGTGGCGGAGCACGATGACGAGGAGCAGGCCGCAAGCGGCGACGAGCAGTCCGGCGGCACTGGCCGCGGCGGCGGCGACGTGGAAATGAAACTGCTGCGCAGCGGCGGCGCGTCGAAGGGTAAGGCGCGCCTACGCGATGACGATAGCTCGGCCAGCGACGCCGATGCCGAGTCTTCATCGTCCGATAGCGACAGCGACAGCGAGGTTCGTGTCACACACGACACACGACACACACGCACGACGCACACGACGCACACGACACACACGCACCGCACACGCTTGGTCGCACACGCTGAACTGTTTCATTGTAGGAGGAGGAAGGGAGCGACCCCGGCCAGAAGCAGAAGAAGAAGAAGAACAGGAAGAAGGACATCGAGGTGGTGGAGGAGACCAACTACTGCAAGAAGTGCGCGTCTCACCGCCCGCCGCGCGCGCACCACTGCCGCCACTGCAACCGATGCGTGCTGCGCATGGACCACCACTGCCCTTGGATCAACAACTGTATGCCACCCGCGCAGCTTCTCTCTCGTGTCGTGTCGCGTGTCGTGTGTCGTGTCGTGTTGCGTGTCGTGTTGCGTGTCGTGTGCGTGTCGCGTGTGACATTGCACTCACGCGACGCGTCGGTGGAATGTAACGCTGTGCAGGCGTGGGCCACAACAACCTGAAGTATTTTTTCCTGTTCCTCTTCTACGGCGCTGGCGTCGGCGCGATGTTCCTCACGCTCTTCGGCTTCTGCATCTACGACCTGTTCAAACACGTACGTGTGTTGCGTGTGTGCGTGGTTGTGTGTCGCGTGCCGTGTGCGTGCCGTGTGCGTGTGTCGCGTTTGAAACTCACGCGCGTGTCTTCCCTCAGAGCGACAAGTATACAACGGAGCAGTTGTGGATCAACGGCGTCACCGTCGGTACGTGAGCGTCATTGGACTCGTACGAGGGGGGGGGAGGGTGCTAACCAAGGCGATCGTGTCTCCAGGCATAATCGTTTGGGTAGCGGCCGCCTTCACCATTAATCTCACGGGTACGGATTATATATTGTTTTAGCATTATTTATATTAAAAGGTTATTATCATTACCCCCACTTAATCTGACTTTTTGCTTGGCCGACCCAGCGATGGGTTTCCACACGTTCAATCTCATCATCACCAACGCGACGACAATCGAGAAGATGGCCCTCCGCGCGCGGCTTTGGCGACGAGGCCGGCCAAGCAACGGCAAGGTACAGCTGTCTTCCTCCTCGCCCCGCCACCATTTCCTCCATTCCCACCCATCATCGCTGTTCCTCACCACACACACCGCAGAAACTGAGACACAAGTACGACTTGGGTCCGCAAGCCAACCTGCGGCAGGTGATGGGCTCGTCGCCGCTGCAGTGGTTCTTCCCCACCCCGCCCGAGACCGACGGCTACCACAGCCTCACCTACCCGAACCTCAACAACCAATTCGAGCTCTGGTGAGGTTGTGTGGCCTACCGTACCGGCCGTTACGTTTTTTCCCCTTTGTTTTATCATTTTACATAATTAATTACCAACACAAGTTCGGTGGAAGTGAACGGCTTCATTTTTGGCGAACGTGGGGCTGAGAGGAGGAGGGGGGAGGGCCACCACCGCCCTCAGTGGTCACTTCAAGCGACGGGCGATGGCGTCGCCGAGGCCCTGGTGGTCCTTCTTCCACTTTTCGTTGCACTCCTGGCGGCCGCAGCTGTTGCCCGGCTTGCTGGTCACGTTCTCCCTCTTGCAGTAGGGGCAGCCGTAGGCGAAGTAGGGCTGCTCCGTGGTCTGCTTCACGTAGCCGCTCGCGCCGCGAAAACCGCCACCTGCCTCGGTCGTAGTGGTCTTCCTCGACATGTTTGGTACTTGGCGTTAGGTTGTGGTTTGGTTTGGTTGGTGCACTGACTGAGCGCGGTGTTGCACCGTAAGCTTCGGGCGAAGGTGGGCCACGTCATTTACCGAACACTGATACCTAATTGGCCAAGTAATTAAGAAATGTTGTGTCTTTTAAAAGTTTATATTTCTTAATTTGATTTTCGTTGGGTGGTAAAACAGTAATAAATACAAGCGTAGGTTCTAAACTGCCATTTGTTGTTGTTGTGTTGTGTTCTGTTGGGTCGGCGTCGTGCGCTGCTTGGCGACGACGGTTCATCTACTCGCCCGAGTAGAACGCGAAGCCGTTGAAGTGACGCTGCCCGGGCGTGCCGAGGCGGGGAGAGGAAGGGAAAGAGGAAAGGAAGAGGTGGAAGAGGAAGAGGAAGAGGAAGAGGATGATGAAATCAGGAGGAGGGGAGGGAGGAGGAAGAGGAGTTGCCCTGGACGGAGCCGAAGGGCGAAGAGAGTGGAGAGACGGAGCGACTTGTTGATTCGTCAACTTTCCGGTCCAACTCATCCAGAATACGCTCGATCTGCGCTATGCATTCGTGCTGTTGTAAAGTAGGAGACAAAGAGTGAGATTACCCACCATTGTAAGGCACACGGAGCACGCACACGCCGCACACGACGGGGAGGGTATAGGCACCTGAGATGAGTAGTTTCTTGCTGCGTTTTCGAGTTCCCGCTCGATTTCCTCTTGGAGTTCTAACCGCCTCTTAAGGTCGGCCATGTCCTTTTGCTTTTCCCTGTCGTCCTTCTCTCGCCGCCGCTCCTTCTCTTCCCACTCGTCCAACAGTCTGCGCAAGTACAACAAAGAGAGGGGGGTGGGAAGCTGAGTCAGCCACCATCGGGGGGTGCCGTGGGTCGGCAAAGGTCCGTACTTTTCCTCGAGTGCGGACAACTTGACAAAAATGTTGATCCACTGTGGTCGCTTCAGTGGATCGTCGTGCCAGCACTCGTTCATCAGCTCCACGATCTGGCTGGGGCAGTTGTCGGGCGGCGGCATGCGATAGCCCTTCGACACCTCCTGTATCACCTCCGAGTTGGAGAGGCCCGGATAGGGCGCCTGCCCGTAGGAAAAGATCTCCCAGAGCACCACGCCAAAGGCCCACACGTCTTCACGACACAACACGACACGAGAGAGGGAGCAGGTGGTGAGTACACCAAGCAGTAGCACAGCAATGGTGTGTCGTGTGTAGGTGGGACGCAGGGTATTACCAGACTGGGACGAGTATTTGAGCCATTTGAGCGCCTCGGGCGCGGTCCACTTGACGGGAATGTGCCCTCGTGACGAGTCGCCCGTTTTGTAGTATTCGCTCTCCATCAGCGGACGGGACAGCCCAAAATCGCTCACCTGTGTTGTGTGTCAACGTTGGTGGTGTCGTGCGACGGGACAAACGAACAGGAACGCGGTGAGACCAGAGCGAAGAAAGAGCGGAACAAGAMCGAACGCAGAGGTGGCMGGTACTGTACCTTGACCCTGTGTTCRCCATTGGAYCGAATCTCGAGAAGGAGGTTGCGCGCTGCCAGRTCCCTGTGGACGACGTCGTTGGCCCGGAGGTGCTCCATCCCGCTCACGATGTCCTTGGCCATTTGCACCAGCACATGCATGGGCACCTTGTTGATGTTGCTCCGCAGGTAGAGCTGCGCGCGACCGCAACACGGGGGCATTAGAKGATCGCTCGGCTTTTCTTTTSTGGGGRCGAGGCRGCGGATTGGGCGGCGGCGGCGGTGGTGGTGACGTACCGCGAGCGAGCCATGGGGCACGAACTCGGTGACGATGTAGAGAACGTTCTGCGAGGCCGCCATGCCGTAGAAGGTCACCACGTTGGGGTGGTTCGGGATCTGCTGCATGATCTTGGCCTCGCGGAGGAACGCCGTCTGGTTGACGCCGGTGAGTTTCTTGACGGCAACGATGGTCATGCCTCGCAATCGACCCTTGTAGACATCTCCGAAAGCTCCTGCTCTCGGCGTCGCCTTCATCTCCACCCCAGAACTGTCACTGTTTTGTTTGTTTTGCAAGTTTGTCCGGTGAGCCATGAAGACTTGACCCTTAAGAAGAGGAAATGAAAAGAAAAAAGCAGAAAGAGAGAGAGAGAGAGCAGGAGAGTCGCTGGGAGTAGAGGTACCTCAACTCGGCCTCGTCCTCCTCGCGCTCCTCGGGCGCGTCCACCTCCTCAAAGTTGCAGTCCTCGCCGCCGGTGTCGTCGTCGTCGGTGGGCAGGCCGCTGGCGCTCTTGGCAATCAACGCGAGGGGTTCGCTCGTCACCGATCCGCTGTCCACGCTCTTCCGCTGCGGAGCGTCCCGCCCGCGTCGCTTGGAGACCAGCGGGCCGAGGTTGCGCGCGCTCGTGCTGAGCCGCTCGACCTTGAGCCCGCCGCTGTTCTGTCGGGCGTGTGTGCTGGGGCTACCGTTGCCGCTCCCGCCGCGCCGTCGCTCGCCGGTCTCCCGCACCTTCTCCTCCCGCTCCCGCTCCTTCTGCGTGTAGTCCAGTATGACCCGCCGGCCGCCCATCTTGACGCCCAGGCTCTTGAGGTCGTCGTCCGTGAGCAGCATGAGCGCCCGCATGCCGATGTCCTCGTCGACAAAGAGCGGAATGTACTTGGTCAGCTTGAGCGAGTTGAGCAGGTCGA
>CACVKS010005487.1:0-10571 GCA_902749335.1 Acanthamoeba triangularis
AGCGTGTGCGAGGCCTGCCGGACGAAGCAAATAGAGGAAGGGTTGGATGTTTTAATTATTCACCCAGCCCCCACATCATCACCCCATTTGATTCGGCAATTTTGGAGAATCGCAAGGCGGCAGAGGACACACCATGAATCCCGACAAATCATCTGGCGATAAGAGCACGCGGCGACGTGTTAAGGTTTATAAGCTGAACGATGAAGGGCAGTGGGACGACGTTGGCACTGGCCACGTTGCCTGCGTTCATCACGAGGTACGACAATGCTCACCCACTCCCATCCAAGCCAAATTTAGCGTGATTTCTTTCTTTCTACGGCTGTTCACTTGAGCTCCTCTTCATCTTCAATCCAAATCTGTGGCTCTTCTCAAATCGTCTTTGTCCCCCTTTCTCATCCTTTGTGTGCTCTGTTGAACCAGACCTTTGATGCCCTCGCGCTTACCGTTAAATCGGAAGAGAAAGGAGGTGAAACAATTCTGGAATCGAAGATCCAGACCGAGGACATCTACCAGCTCCAGCAAGGTACTCCCTGCCCAACTAATCACTCCTGTGAGTGCCAAATTTGCTCAAATCTTGCCGGCAATCTTCTACAGACACTCTCATCGTATGGCAAGAGCCAGAGTCAGGGCTAGATCTCGCCCTGAGCTTTCAGGAAGAGCAAGGTTGCAAGGAGGTGTGGTATGTAATTCCTCAAGGCATTTATACTGTGGGGATCTTTGATTAGCAGCTAATTATGCCCTTGTCCGCTGCTAAATTTGGCATTGCCTTGTATTCTTGCAGGGAGCAAATCTGTGCCGTGCAGGGTCGAAATCCTTCCGAATCCTCAGAAGAGGTAGTCACAGAGGAAGGTATGGGAGCTGTTGTGTAGCAGATATGTCGTGTGTGCGTGTGCGTGTGCGCGTCATGTGCGTCATGTGTTGTGCAGCGCGCACGAGAGCAGGCAAAAGCTCCTTCTGTCGATGCTGATCTCCTCTTCCCATTGTGTAAAGAAGAAAGCTACTTCAGTGGGATCAAGCTACCGCCAGCCAACCTGAGCAATCTGCAGAAGATGAATGGCGTGTTTGATGGGGAGCACAACTCCCACATGAAGGAACGGCTCGCCAATTCCGTCGCCACACAGGTTCGCTCTCCTCCTTTGTCGCCATCGCAAGCGCTTCTCTTCCCCGCGAGCCACCGTTCTTCCCGCGCCGCCGGCTCACCGTCCCGCCTCCACTCCACGCAGGGCTATTTGACCAAGCTCATTGAGCTGTTCAAAGTGGTGGAGGAGTCGGGCAACCAAGCACAGCTTCACCTCATGTTCAACATTTTCAAGAACCTCGGTAGGCCTCCCTGTATTGCCTCCCTTTCTTGGTCCGACCCGTGCCTAACAAACATTGTTCCTTTGTCGGGCCGTGCCAGTGCTCCTCAACGATCCCAACCTGATGGAGACGATGTTCAACGATCAGAACTACATGACCACCGTTGGAGCTTTGGAATGTACGCCTTCGCCACATCCCTCTCAATTTGCTGTCGCTGCTGCGGCCGTGTGCAAGGAGCTCGACTGATCCGCGTTTCTCTCTCTGTCTCTCTGTCTCTAGACGATCCCGAGGTGTCGCCCAAGCTGGAGCATCGCAAGTACCTTCAGAACAGCGTTGTCTTCAAGGAAGTCGTCCCCATCCGGAACGCCGACATCCTCAAGAAGATTCACCAGACCTTCAGGATCCAGTACCTCAAGGACGTCATTCTGCCCAGGCTCCTCGACGACATTACCTTCGCGACCATCAACTCGATAATTTATTTCAACAACGTGGAGATTGTGGATCACCTGTACAAAGACACCACCTTCCTCACGGAGTTGTACGTCCTTCCCTTCCTTGCAGCCACACACCCACTATCACACACACAACACACAATATCGACCTCTTCTCGCATTTTTTTTTTGCAGATTTTCAAAGTTCAAGACGGCGACGAAGGAGGAGCTAGTCGACCTACTGGGCTTCCTTCAAGAGTTTTGCTCGCTGGCCAAGAACCTGCAGATCCCCCAGCAGCGCGACTTCTACCAGTACGCGCACTCACACCCCATCGCGCGCGCCGGGGCCTTCTGGCAGTTYCRAGTCTCTGACCCTCTCTCCCTCTCTGCGCGYCATCGACAGAGCGCTGGCCAAGTACGGCATGTTCGAGATCTTCGAGACCGCGCTCGCGGAGCCCAACATCAAGATTCGGCTCAGCTGGTGCGCACCCCYWCYWCTTCTTCTTTCGATCGCTGCTGCGCGAGTCCCTTCCTCGCACTCACACGACATGCATGCGAACTCTTCCCAACTCTGCAGTGCCGACCTGGTGAACAACGTGCTCTCGCACGATCCCGTGCACTTCAGGGAGTTCCTCCTGGCGCAGCGGCCCGAMTACCCGCTGTTCCACAAGCTGATCGACCGGGTACTCMTGGAGACCGACGTTGGCCTGCTGTCTCAGTTCGTGGAGGTCATCCGAATTCTGGTCGACACCGAGACCATGGAAGAGGTGGGCCTCTCGACCCTTGTCTCTTTCATCCCCCCCCCCCCCAAAAYCTCGCTCGYSTTCATTCTCTCACACGTCGTCGYCTTCGTTCTTGACCGGCAGACGCCCGACAAGGAGAAGTTCTTGACGCTCTTCTACCAGACGTTCATGAAGGGCCTGATGGCGCCCATCATGGACGTCGACGTCAAGGACAAGGTGGAGACCCCGGCCGAGGCCGAGCTGAAGCCGGCGCGCAGGCAGGAGCTTTGCGAGTTGCTGGCGTATTGCTGCCAACACCACGGCTACCACATCAAGTACTTCACGCTGGGCAACAACATCGCCGCCAAGGTCTCCAAACTCCTCTCCAGCACCCAGCCCAAGCATGTCGCCCTCGGTACGCTCGCCGCCGTGCAAACTCCTCCGATTCCACTCACTCCCTCACTCCCCTCGTGGGCTTCTTCTTCTTCTTCTGTATACAGCGGCGCTGAGGTTCTTCAGGGCGATGGTGGCGGCCAAGGACGATTTCTACAACCGGCACATCATGAAGTTCAAGCTCTTCGACCCGATCGTGCAGCTCTTCGTCGCCAACGGGAGGAAGTACAACCTCATCAACTCGGCCGTGATCGAGCTCTTCGACTACATCCGAAAGGAGAACATCAAGGCGCTGCTCAAGCACGTGATAGAGAACTACTCGGACACCTTCAAGGAGGTCGACTACGTCGAGACCTTCAAGCTGCTTCAGCTCAAGTACGAACAGAACAAGGACTACGACGAAAACATCAACAAGGCCTTCTCCGGACCCACCAAGTACGTATCTTTGCTCACCTGGCCTCGCCGGGTTCATGACTTTGGGAGAGGGCGGGGCGGGGGGCGCTCCGGGGCTGCGAACTAACGCGGGCCGTCGGGTCACGACAGGTCGCCACAACGGGCTGCCGGCGACGACGTGGACGACAGCTATTTCTTTGGCGACGACGATGACGACGAGGAGCCGAAGGGAGGGCTGGTGTCGTACGAGGACGACGAGGAGAAGGGGAAGGAGAAGAGCGAAGAGGAGGAGGAGGAGGAAGCGGAGGAGGAAGCCGAGGGCGGTGGTGCGGAAGGAGGCGAAGAGGAGGAGGGCGAGGAGAAGGACCGGAAGAAGGCCGGCCAGCGGAAGGAGGCGCAGGACCACAAACAACCGCCGGCGACGAGGGACGACGAAAACGGAGACGCGGACACCAAAAAGAGGAAGAGAGATAACGCAGCGGCCCCGGGCGAGGCGGCGACGGAGGATGACGAGGCCTCTGCCAGCGCCGAGGCGGCGTCGGCTGGCGACGAAGGCGAGGGAGAGGAGACGGAGAAGAAAGAAAACGACGAGGACAGCGGGGAGGCGGGCGGAGTGGCGAAGGAGGAGGACAAGGAACGAGACTCGAAACGGCTCAAGTTCTCCATCCAATCCCCCAAACTCCCCAAGATCTCCACCTCCGACTCGTAGTAGTTCCCCTCTGCTCTCTCTGCTCCCCTCCAGGCCTGTTTTGTATTTATGCTTCTCCACCCTCCATGAGTCAGCGGAGTTGACAAATAAACGCCTTTGTTGGACCCCCCCCCTCCGTGTCGTGCGTGTCGTGTGTTGTGTGCGGACCGAAAGACTGGTCATCGCCCCGGTGAGCGCAGAGAGCGTTGGGGTCGATGCCAGCAGCTGCAGGCGCCAGAGGACTGGACTGTTGGATACGGCCATACTGCACGGTGAATATCAACTTCAACGGCAGCAGCCCTCTGCGACGGAGGGCACCAGCAGGCCGCGCGTGGTGTCGCAGCTCGGTCTTGTCCTCCTCGTGGAGGCAGAGCTCCAGGAATCGCTTTTTCAGCTCCAAGATATCCTGCGAAGGCACCACGATTGAGGTCACAGTTAGTTAGCCCTTGAGTGTACCTAAAATTCGTCAACCGACTAACGTTGTGGTGGGAGGGGGCAAGCTGTACCATGTCCTGTAGGTGGTACGCGGCGAAAGTTGTCCGGATTGAGCCACAGGTGAATCAGCAGGCGGTAGTGCTCCACGTCGCTGCAAGTTCTGTCAGCAATAGTTCCAAAAACCACACCAAAAGAGCGAAAGCGAAGCGGGGAGAGGGAGTTACTGGTACTTGAGTGTTGAACTTGCAGAGCTGGCTGCTGCGTCCGCTTGTGCCCGGTTCAGCCGCGGCGCCATCGATGGTGTACAGGATCTGCAGCACGTAGTTGTTGCTCTTTGTTGAAGGCCCCTTTTCCATTCCCAGCCACCTCGGCCGTGTGTGCCACTGCTCAAAAATTCGAGGAGACCATCGGCTATGGCGTAAATTGTAATCATCAGGCTTAGAGCAAAAGTGGTGGAATCCAAGTGAACGTGTTTCACCAATCCTGACTCAGTCACCTTAACCGAGCCGGGGGCCAGTGTTCATCAAGGGGGCTGGTCTTTCTTGTCTTTCGTGGCCAGATGCGCTTCGGGGCAATATGCAAACAGGGCGTCGCCGCTGTTGCCAAAGTACTTGCCCGGAGCGTGGATCCCCATCGGCACTTCAGAGGGGTAGGTTTCTGCCGCAAAGCACTGTGTGCGTGTGCGGCGCCAGGCGAGATTTGTCTGGGTTAAGACCGAGCAAACTCAACACACCCGCCAGAGAAGGGTGGTTCTACTTACCCTGCTAATGTTGTAGTGAGGTAGTGTGGGGGTGAGAACACCCGTGTAGGCTGCATGCGCCAAGGAGTTGCAGAAATAGGAGTCCTCCTGCGTCCCTCCCGGTGCAAAATGTTTGAGGAGCAACAGCATGGTGCGCTTGCGTCGAAAGCTCAGTCCCCCTGTTTGTCGTGTGTGGTGCGAGTGTGAATCCAGACAGGGTCCTGAAAACAGGTGACGTAGTAATGCCATAGATATATGGGTGTGTTACCGTTGCCACAATTCGAGAGCGCATGCGCCCAAGGGGCGCCGATGTAGTCATAGATCATGAAGTCTTGGATCTTGAAGGGCGAATTGCCACACAGCACTGAGTCGGTCTGGAAGGTCAACACGTTTTCCCCTGTTCAAGCCACACGTTCGATATGAGCTTGCTCGAAGCTTCTGTGTGTGGGACGTATGGTATAAAAGGGTGAGGGCTGGGGTGTACCAAGGGCGGTCTTCCAAAAGAGCTCGGTCCGCATGAAGTCACTGTAGCCTAAGTAGGAGAGGTTCGCAGGCATGAGCATATTTAATGTAGCACCCACTTGCTGCACCTCGGCCCTGCATCATTGACGGGGGAAGCTTAGACCTTGCCAATGGAGTGTTACATGGAGGGGAGAAGGTACACAGTCTTGATCCACTCGGCGTTGTCTGGCGAGTGGTAGATCTGAAACTTCCAGTCGGGTGGCAGCAGCTTCCGAAAGTTCAGCAGCACTGTGACCAAGCAAGCAGACATGAAATACTAAACTAGGTTTACTCATAGGCTCAGGGTAGGAGGGCAGGTTTACCTGGGCCAAGGCGATGATCCACATCATGGAGCCCAAGGAGTGCAACTTTGGTTTCGTTCGAGGCGCTAAATCTGCACTCAGGCGGTCAGCGTGGTGCGAGACGGGCAGATTGTGCAGGGGGAGGTGTGAAACACCTTTTGATTTTGTCGTTGCGAGTGGCCAGCATCTCTGCAAGAACGTTGGTGGTCTCTTCGGTCAAATTGCTCCACTTGGCTTTGACTGCGGCGATGTCTTCAGGTCGCAGGAGCTCTTCCTGCCACTCGCCAACCATCACGTTCGTGACCTCCGCCTTGGGTGCTTCGACTTCGAAGGTGTTGTATCTGTTCGAGATGTCTTCTTTGAGCTGGGGGGGGATGAATTGCTCGTTTGTTAAGGTGTCCAAGATGAACACGCTCACCCCCAACAGGACAATGAAGATCGTCAGCCGTCGGAGCGCAACCATGTCACTTTCACACTTGTCCAAGAAGTAGGGCTCTCGCTCTTCAGTTCTTCCTTTTTCTGTTGAGTAGCTCTGTTTTGGGTCCTTTGGGGGAAAAAAAAAAAAAAAAAAAAAAAAAAAAACAACACAGGACGGAGAAGTAGAATAGAAAAGCACAGCTTGCTGCGGCCCATGAAAACAGCGGAACGACTACCAGGACGGCATAGCATCTTGCTAGTCGTCATGGTGCCTCTCGGGCTATTCCTGCTCTTCGCCACGGGGCGGCAAATTCCCTCAGTTGTAGTAAGCGGCCAGGCTGACAGCCATGACGAGGCGTCGCTACACAGACCGTGGACCTCACCGCCAGCCCCGTGGTGGCCGGGACACAGCACCTTGGCCGATTCCGGCAAGACGCTTGTCGTGTTCGTCTACTTTGAGGCCGGCGAGAAGAAAGACAACTTAGAATTCTTCTTGACCGTGGGGGTGCAGCAGCGCGATGATGTCGACTACGTCGTCGTGGTCCAGGGCGAGAGCACTGTTAAGGTGTGTCAAGCCTTGTCTTAGTTATTTTGTTTTGGAAATTGTCTCATGTCTCAACCGGCAGTTTCCAGAGTGGCGCAACGTGGTGGTGCTGCGGAAGGAGAACGACTGCCTCGACTTCGGCGGGTGGAGGTACGCGCTCGACCACATCGCCTGGCGCGAGAAGGGCTACCGCTACTTCATCTTCCTCAACTCGTCCCTGCGCGGTCCGTTCGTGCCGCTCTACGTGCCGCCCTCCGTCCACTGGACCACGCTCTTCACCCAGCTCCTCAAGCAGGACGGCGACGGGTTCACCAGCACCAACAAGTGAGGTTAAGCTCAGCGCCTCAATACTCGCCAATGGGTGGAACATCGCTTCCATGGCGCTCGCTACGCGTGGTTGGGATTTCCGTCAGGGTCCAATCCACTGCAACGCTGAAACAGTGCGTCTCTTACTACATGGGGTGTTGTGAAGCAGGAGTAAGTAGTACTGATGATCTTGTTCCCATGTTACCACAGGACCCCACAGTGGATGGTGCCTACTACGGGATCTCGCCAGCAATACATGAGACGATCTTCAGCAAGACCAATCGGAGGGCCCGGAATGATGAAATAGAGGTATACTCACGCATGGTTCTCCAACAGGCGCAGACAGGAAGGTTTGAGATTCATTATTAATGCATATCACATGATCTTCTTTTCATTTTGCGTGAGTAAGGTTAAAGCGAACGCCATCAAACTTGCCTTTGTGACTCACTTGGAGGGCAAACTCTGTGTACACATCGACATCCCGAAGGCGAGCAGTGTCCTTTGCTTTGATGAAGAGGGTCTCGTGGATCGCTGTGGAGATCCCATAGTAACCACCTTCCGATGCGGGGTCCTGCACTCACCGCGAGGTTAGTGCAGGACAACAAGCAGTGAAAAGCCAGCTCACAACGTACCGGTCTGGTCTCGGCGTTGCAGGAAATTGTAGCATTGCGGAAATCCCAACTTCGGGTGGCGATTGACAGGGAAGCGATGTTCCACCCCCTTTCAAGTATTGATGTGCTGAGCTTGATCTCACCATCCTGAAACTCTTCCGTGGGACTTGTCTTGCAACTCAGCACCTTGGTGCTATGCAGCAGGTACTCAAGAGCTTCCTGTGTTTGCATGCACACCCACACACATGATCAAATGAGAAGATCTTATCCTCTGAGTCGTAGTCATAGGAGCAGCGTACATAGTCAGTGGCCCAGAGCATGCTTTGYACGTGYGKRYGGTTGRAGTAGCAGTTGATGGTCAGGCCGACAAGCTTGATGGGGCCGTTGTTGGTGCTGGTGAACCCGTCGCCGTCCTGCTTGAGGAGCTGGGTGAAGAGCGTGGTCCAGTGGACGGAGGGCGGCACGTAGAGCGGCACGAACGGACCGCGCAGGGACGAGTTGAGGAAGATGAAGTAGCGGTAGCCCTTCTCGCGCCAGGCGATGTGGTCGAGCGCGTACCTCCACCCGCCGAAGTCGAGGCAGTCGTTCTCCTTTGGCCTCGAGATAAACGTACACGACCAGCGTCTTGTTTGCAACAGGTTCACACTGATGTTGGGGTTGTGTAGTCTCAACTGCTCCGGAGTTGTGATTTGCCGAACTCGAAACTAGACTGGCTGTAGTGAAGAAGACGGCAACAGATGCAACAGCAACAACGGCCAACAACAAATCCTTTCTAGCTTTCATGGCCGTCCAGGCCAAGAAGAAAATTTGTCACCTCATTGTTCTTCTCCTTTCCTTTGGAAAAGGGCATTTCTTTCTAACCACACCAGAAAAGGGAAGCAGGAATTCATGGCAACCAATTTTGATGCTCAATTTTAAGTGTCTAAAATCTCTTTTTACTGCAGTACGCAGTACAGAAGAGCTGCATAGTTCAAAATGTAACCACAATATATGCAATAAAATACATGATTAGTACAAATACACTCACCTTGATCATGACCTTTTGTTCCCTCACTGGGCTGTTGGACAATGAGAAAGATGGAGATCAAGGCCTGCAAGTTCAAGGTCTGCAGGCATGTCAAGACTGCCTTCACTGCTGACACACACAAGACTGTAACAGAGTGATCACTAAAAAGTGACAGTGTCACTTTTTTGGGGGGGCCAAATGTCACAACTGTATGCATGTATGGAAAAAGAGGTTTTCATGTACATAAGATTAATTAGGAGTGACATCATCTGTACACCAGAGGGGAAAGGATGGAGTAAAGGCTTCCAAAGAGGAAACTTTTGAAACCTATCAGTTAACACACACCTCCCTCCTGACTGCCAAATGATGAACACAGCAGACCACCAATTATGTGACTTTCCTGCATGCACTTACTACTCAATGGCCTTCTTCACCCACTCTGCTCTCATCAGTAAGCACCCTCCTTACTGATCCCCTGCCCATCTTTTTTTACATTTTTTTGTGGTGCTTTTGGATAAATTTAGAGGTTTTCTTCATCAAACCACTCCTCTTCTCCCCGTACCCTTTGGGTGTGAAGGAGAGAGGAGCACCTAGCTTTAAGTTCAAACTCTCAATGTCCACGGTATCTTTTACTGCACTCGCCCCATGAGAATCCAGCCGGGCTATGACAGGGGTGACTGGCCAAGCAGGGACGAGACGGATGCGACGGGGATGGGAGGTATGTCAGGGTGAAGCTGGTTGTGGATATCCACCGCCCACTCGTAGATGCCCAACGCCGACCTGGGATCCTGATCACTCACCCTCCTGCGACGTCGTCACACGATTCGTCAGCCACCCCATCACCACTGCTGCACTAGTGGAGGGCGAGAGCGTGCCTGGGCGCAGAGCGAAAGGGCTCCATGATCTCGACTGCTCGCTTCATGAGTCGAGCTTCGGTCTCCTTGGCGTTGGGTCGCGTGGCCGTCGACCTGGCCGGTGGTTCACCAGTGCCCGCAGTCGTGTGTGCCGACACGTCGGCGGGCGAGAAGGGGAGGAGCGGCGGCAGGGGCGCGAGCGGCGCCGCGGGCTCCACCCCGACTAGCAGGCCCGGACCCACCTTCCACAGGCGCGTGGGCTCCGCTAAGGCCTCTGCCAGGGCCGACTCCACCCCGTAACTTCACGCCCCGCGTGATCAGACGCTGACGCGTGGGCGACGCAGCTGAAAGAAAAAGAAAAAGAAAAAGAAGATGAAGGGAGGAGGCGTGTGCACCTCTCGTGTTGCTGTGCACCGCATGTGCACTCGGTCTCGAGGCCATTCGAGTGGCGGTGGTCCTTGGCCCTTCCTTGGTCCTTCCTTTGCTTTGGCCGCAGCTTCCGACTGACGAGTCTGTTCGGTTGTCGTGGCGTCGATGAGTGAATGGATCCACGCCTGTACCTAAGGCGAGACAATGATGTACTGGTGGACCAGGTGCTCCGCCTGCTTGAGGCTCTCCTCGCTGCCGCACGTGTAGGTGACGATCACACAGCAGAAGGGCGCCGTCGCTCGCAAGGCGCCGAGCAGGTGCGGGCCCACCAGCTCCTCTGTGATGTACATTACAGAGGAGGGAGGCGGGTGTTGGCACCACCGCTCAGCCAAGACTTGGAGCTCCACCAGAGTGGCGTGTGAGTGGTGGCGCACCTTCGACTGTGTGGAAGTGAAGGCGAAGCATGGCGGTCTCGCCGTCAGGCATCACCAGCGCCCTGCTCACCCGCCGGCCCACGCCCTGCACGCCCCCAACACCCGTTTGAGCGGCGGTTCAGGGGAG